>LPNX010611562.1:251833-273744 GCA_001517045.1 Pseudotsuga menziesii | reverse complement strand
TAATCAGTATTATGAGGACATAAATATAACGTACCTATCCTATCTCCTTTTGTAATTACCATTGATCCTTTAGTGACCTTCCACCACGTTTTTCCAAACGCAGACAAAAAGCCGCCATCTCCCAACTGCCCTGTTGAGATCAGATTTCTTTTCATAGCAGGAATGTGCCTTACATCCTTTAGCAACTAGTCATTTCCATTATTTATCTTAATCCGTACCTTACCCTTTCCAATAATTTTACATGGTTCATCATCCCCCAACAACACATGCCCAAAATAACCTTGAACATAATCATAAAAGAATTTCCTATGGGGTGTAGCATGAAATGAAGCCCCTGAATCTACTACCCAGTAATCACTAGTATTATCTAATGCAAGAATCAAAGCATCTTGTAACACATCACCTGCTACATTAGCTTCCTGGGTAATCTCTTACTGCCTCTCACCTTTCTTCTTTGGTGCTATGTAGTATTTCTTTAGATGTCCTTTCTTACCACAGTTCCAGCATTCTATTTTTCTGAATCTGGACTTGGATCTTCCCTTTTTAGACTTGCCACGATTTCCTAGGCTCCTTCCTCTCTCGTTTTGTCTCCCTCTGCTCTCCATGTTCAATGCATTACCTGATGTCTCACCTGTGCTTTTCCTTCACATTTCCTCACTAAGAATAACACTAACAACATCATCAAACTTAAGAGTGTTTGAACTAGGGACAGAGTTACTTACAACCATGACCAAGCTATTCTAGCTTTCTGGCAATGAGCACAAGATTAGAAGAGCCCTAACCTCATCATCAAAGTTCACTTTTACAGAACTTAACTAACTGGTAAGTGTATTAAACTCATTTAAATGGTCAGCAATAGATCCACCTTCCGACATCTTCATATTAAATAAAAGCTTCATTAAAAATACCTTGTTAGAAGCCGAGGGTTTTTCATAGAGCTTACTCAATGCGCTCATCACACCCTCTGTTTTTTTTCTTTCGAAATATTGAAGGCCACCGACGAAGCCAGGCATAGCAGTATTGTTCCTAGTGCCTTTTTGTCAAGAACCTCCCATTCTTCATCCTTCATAGCCGTCGATTGTTTTGCTTTTCCGCCCAATGGAAGGTACAGATCTTTCTGGTACAGATAGTCCTCCCTTTGCATCTTCCATAACTAATAGTTTTGGCCGTTAAATTTCTCAACCCTAAACTTTCCTTCTTCCGCCATTGCTCCCACTCGAACCAGGAACCCTTCTTTCCTGCAAGTTTACCAACCAAATAGACCTTTTGGCTCTGATACCAATTGTTAGAAAATAGGACCACAGAGCAATAACAGATATACAGTTAAATCAATAAACAAGATGAAAAACACATTGAAACATTACAGAGAGACATAGATATCACGTGGTTCACTCAAATCATGGGATACGTCCACAAAGAAATTTGCCAGTCCTTTTATTACAGTCCAGAAAGATGAAGGGATACACCCTGTAGCAAAACTGCTGCACTTCCTCTTCACACTCTCACAGTCTCTCTTCCAGTACAATACAATACCATATCCAGTCGATTTACAATGCTCTCTTTTATAGGGGAAATACCATGGGAAAAATTCTAGGGTTAACCCAATACCATGGGTCCGCAATACTGTTGGCCAACACACATCCCAATTTTTTTTTTTTGGGGGGCTCCGCCCCCGAACCCCCATTTTCTCAGGGGCGCTACCCCTGAACCCCCGTGACTCAGGGGCACTACCCCCAAACCCCCGTGACTCAGGGGCACTACCCCCGAACCCCTATGATTCGAAGGCATTTCCCCCAAACCCCCTTTTTCGAGGCGCTACCCTAAACCCCAAGGCAAGGGGAATGAGTGTACAGTACTCCTGGGTTACAATCACAACTGAATAATATCTCTGGATCTGGAAGATTAGGCTCCACAACCAACAATAAGTATATTAGGTTTATGAGGCTCTTTGACCATCTTGATAATTTTTGTTCAACATGGAGATCATTTCCCAGGAATAAATGGGAACATCTGTTTATACATAACTTGGATACGATACCAAGAAATTGGTATACGTCGCTTGAAATATGATGAGATACTGTAGATTTGGATGAGTTGGATAATACCTTCAAACACACATTTAGCTTTGCAAGTGAAATTCCATCTATTGATGCAACCTTACAAGTTATTAAAACCACGATTTTTGAGGATGTTTTTTTTTCCAGTATAAAGTCTACCACAGTGTAATGCAATAGTCCAAATCCTAATGAAGTGTTACAATATATCTTGGAAATTGAATATGATGATACACGAGATATTCACATCCATGCATTTGAAGGTAGTCAAGCATTAAAGGAATAAGGTCGATCATCTAAAAATTTTTGAAGCCCTTGAAAATAAAGAAAGTGAACATTGGTTCTCCTGAGAATATGAATTTTGCAAGTATTGGGGATTACTGGGATGATGAGACCATCGGGAAAAGAATTGATTTATTACATGAATTCCAAGACCTGTTCCCAACCAAGTTTACAGAAATGAAAGGAATTGTTGGGGACCTAGGTGAGATGAAAATTCCCCTAAAGCCGAATGAAAAATATGTCAAGCAGTGACCCTATAGATTGAACCCTAGATACAAAGAGAAGGTTTAGGCATAATTAGATAGAATGTTGGATGCAAGGATTATTGAACCTATCAAAGAATCATATTGAATAATCCCAATGCCAGTGGTATAGGATAATAGAACTAGTGAAGTCTGTATTTGTGTCAACTTGAGAAAATTAAATGATGCTTGTCTACATGATCTGTTTCTTACACCCTTTACAGATGAGGTCTTGGAAAATGTAGGGGGATAAGAAGTGTATTTATTTACTGATGCATTCTATGGGTATCATTAGATTAAAATCACAGAAGAGGATCTACATAAAACTACCTTCGCAAGAGAGTGGGGTTGTTTCTAGTAAATGGTAATGCCATTTGGACTTACAAATGCACCTACTATTTTTTCTAGAATAGTGGTAGTTACTTTTAAAGGTTTTATTCATAAATTTATAGAAGTCTATTTTAATGACTCAATAGTATATGGGTTAATAAAGGACCATATTGAGAGTATTTGGATGATGCTTTAACGTTGTAGACAATTTTAGATTTCTTTAAAATTGAAGAAATGCATCTTTTGTGCTCCCTTTGGTATTATGTTGGGTCATGTAGTATCTAGACAAGGAATGTTGATGGACCTTACAAATATTGCAATCAGTGTCGATCTACCACCACCTTCATTAGTTAAACAATTAAGGACCACATTGGGTCCCACTAGGTACTATCAAAAGTTTATCAAAGGACATGCGAATATTACAACTCTGATAGAGAAATAGTTGAAGAAAGATGCTAAATTCCAATGGAATGAGGACTGGAAAAAGAGTATTGCTATGCTTAAGGAGAAAATGGTTTCAACACATATTATGGTATTTCCTTACTGGTGAAAATAATTTCATGTGCATGTAGATGCATCGTATGTCACATTAGTATCCATACTTGCAAAACTAGGTGTGGGATATGTCGATTAGCCCATTGCATTTGCTAGTAGGAAGCTATCGAATACAAAAAGGAATTATACAAAAACTAAGAGGGAGGGAATTTATATGGTATATGCACTCCAAAATATTTGAAATTATTTATTGCGAGGTCATTTTAGGATGTTTACATATCATTGTGCCTTAAAATACATGGTCAATAAGTCAGTGTTGGGGGGTAATACCTATCGTTAGCTTCTTCTCTTCAAAGAGTTTGAATTTAAAATTATTGTAAAAACAAGTAGGTTGAATGCAGGTCCCGACCATCTCTCAAGGTTAGAAAATGAAGAAGATCCGACTAGTCTAGATGATAATATTTTCGACACTCAAATATTCACAGTAAAAATGGTTGATGGTTACTTGGAAGATATTGTACAACTATTGAATACAAGAAGGGAACTAAAAGGATTTAATACAACACATAAAAAACAATTGGTTGTGAAAGTAGCATATTTCAATCTTATAGCTCGATAGTTATACAAGATGGGACTAGATGAAATACTACTTTGCTGCGTTTTGGAACATGAGCAACCAATTGTGTTAGCTAAATCTTATGATGGATTGGTAGGTTGTCACTATGTAGGGAAATCAATGACACATATTTTTTTATAGGAGGGATTATGGTGGTCTATACTTCATTCCAATGTGCTTCACTACTGTTAGATTTGTGACATTTTCTAACGATCAGGGAAACCATCTCGACGGGATAAAATTCCTTAGGTGCCATAGATAATGTTATATACATTTGATAAATGGGATGTTGAATTTGTGGGTTCCATTAATCCACCAAGCAGAAGGACAGGTTCTCGATATATAATTACTATGATATATTATTTAACTAGATGGTCTTAAGAAATACCAGTTAGATATTGTACTGCAACGACTACTACCAGATTTTTCTTCGATCACGTGGGAACCAAGTTTGGTTGTCCAAAGATCCTAATGAGTGACCAAGGTACACACTTCGTTAATAAAATTATCAAGGAAATGAATGAATAATTTCATATCCATCATAGGAAGATAACCCCATATCATTCACAAGCAAATGGAGCAGTTATAACTTTTAATAATATTTTGGAACACACGCTTACCAAGGTCTGAAATATGAGTTGTAATGATAGGGATAAAAATACCTATAGTATTATGGTATTATCACATGACATGTAAGAAGCTTATGGGCCAAACTCCCTTTAGACTAGTTTATGGACAAGAGGCTATTATGCCTATGTAATATATTGTACCAAATTTAAGAATAACTATAATTATTGAATTGATAGATGTGGGTGCAATTGAAGAAATATTATCTCAGTTACTAAAGTTGGAGGAAAATCACTTCATTATAGGTTACCACCAATGAGTTGAAAAGGAGAGACATGAGGCATGGGATGATCAACACATTAAGTTCAAGCAATTCCAACCTGGAGATTTTCTTTTTTGTATGACAACTTGTTTTTTAAACACCCTGGTAAGATTCACACACATTGGTTGGGACTGCATGTTGTTGAATATGTTACAGATGGGGGTATAGTTAAGTTGCAAAGGTTAGATGGTATACCCATCGATAGTTTAGAAAATTGAAGTCATTTAAAACCCTATCGGGATAGCCGTACTTTAATCCATTGAGTTGAGTCGTGGAAAACAATTCTCAAAAGTCTTGTATATAAGTCACATTTTGCATATTAAAGTATTGTAGTTTGGGTGTCGCACTCCCAGTTAGCTATCTATCATAGTTAGCTATGTATCTCAATAGGATTTCAGCGTGTGCTTTTCTGCAAAATCAGCATTTAATGCATGGCAATAACTGCTTTTATTACAAGTAGAGTAATGGCTTTAATAACGCCTTATCATAAATTCCTGAAAAGATTTCAGCATGCGAAGGGATTGGTATCCACCTTTCCTAACTTATTGCACGTCAAGTCAAAATAACTACCCATGTGACCAGATCGATTTATCACATGCATAGATATACTTTACCTCTAAATAGGAGTTATTTGTTTCATTGTAACAAACCATGAAGTGCATTAAGTGAGCTAGTTGTCTACAAGCAACTATATTGTGTTTGAATTTTCTCCATGGATATCCTTGTATCAAGCTATAGAACTGTTCAAGATTCTTCTATAGAAATCCCATATGTGATACCCATTGTTGAGGAGGCTCCAAAGGCAGTGTCTCTATTGGTTCCTATGAATCCGCTAAGAAAGAAACACATAGTTAGTCAGATAGTTTTTTTAGAGAAAATATTTAAAGCTACTCATGATGTTGAAGCTTTTGGTTCGAGCTCAACAACCATACTACCTATTGCCGCATTTCACACACCTCAGTTACGTGGCAGAAATCTTCAAGCCACTCGGTGTGTCCTTGGGGGCAAGTCTCGAGCCAAGGTTGTCACCTTGTTCTTGACTCCTCTGTTCAGGCTAACTCCTAACAAAGCCAAGGGGGGTAGACCCTACTAAATTACTAAGGATAATTACTTAGTGTGATGGTGTTATAATGATTAATTTGTTTATTTTGAAGTTAACCACTGAAAGCAAAATATGACAAGATGCAAGATTTAAAGCATAAAAGCACAGTAATGATACTCAATATATATATATATATATATATATATATAATTGAAAGAAATGATCAATAAATCACTAGTGCCTTAAAAGGACTCAACAGAGAAAATAATAGGCTTGCATGCGCTTGAATGAATGTTTTCCAAATGTCTCTTGGTAGATTTTAAATTAGTGTGGAATGTGAATGAATTAAATTAGGCGAAAAGGGGACTCCAGATATACCCGAGGGGTACCTGGAGTATGTCCAAAAGTGAACTTTCATGGCTACCTGCAAGGTGTTTGTGGGCTGGAATGGAGTCTCGGAGACTATTGTTCATAACGCACCCGTCAGGGTGTGACAGAGATCGATGCCTTGAGGTCACTTTCAAGTTGTTCCCACTCCTTTGGGTATTTTGCCACCGCTTACAGTTTGTTCGAGGCATTGGATTTTCGCCTGATGGTTTGTCAATTTGGGAGGTGAGGACTAATTAATCTAGTCACTCAAGTGCTTTTGATGTAGCTTGACTGATCGAACGAACCATAGCCAAGTACAGAGCATACACACTGGAGTCTTCGTTATTTTTAGTAAATTTTAGAAGAGGTGTTCTTGTTAGAAAGAAAACCCTCTAGGAACCACTTTCGGTCCAAGTGGACCTCAATCGGGGAATCAAGGAGGGGTTGATTTTATTATGATTTTCAAAACAATAAATGGAAAAAGGAAACATAGATACACAACACCATTTTTCTAATTAGTCCTACCACGCATCTCTTTCCCCTTGCGGGTCAATCGGGAAGTCGTGGGGTAAGTAGTATGATTACTTTTGAATGGGAAATATGGAACAATGCAAAATATTATCAAAGTATACATTCCTGCATGTCAATATTAAACTAGAACAGAAAAAAGGGAAAAATGCAAAAAACATGAAATGGACGCGAATCCCCCCTTAGGGGGATGGGGACTGAGCTCAGAAGAGCCTACTTTAAAAATATTTCTTTTATTATTATTGGTTACAATATAAGAAAACTGAAATATCAGAAACCTCTTGGTCCTTATACGGGATGAAACCAAGATCCTACAACTTTCCAAAATTTCAAGATTTCAGTCAAAGGGGAGACCCTTGGGGGGATTTGAACGCTCCCGAGGCCACTTTCGAACAACAGATTCTCTTATTTTCTGTTACACCTGATAAAAAAATAAATAATGTTAGAATAAAATATTCCCAAAATCACTTTAAGAGTACCTTTGGGTCAGCCTACCTCAACTAAAAAAAACTAAGTTAAAACTAGCTAAACCGGTGAAAAAGGAACCAAGCTTTCCTTGGGATCTTGGCTTGCTGTTTGTGCAGCCAATGAAAAATGAACTGATTGCTGTATTTGATCTTTTTAAAACAGAAAATGAAATCTAGAACATCCAACCTATAGATTCTCTTTAACTTGCCATGCAAAACGAATGATTTCCCTATGCTAGATCTAGAATGCTTAATGATACTTTTCAGAAATGAGATCTAGACTTATGAGCTTTGAAATAGCAGATCTATGTAAGTTTTACTTTAATATAATAGATCCAAATGATATCAAAGCTTTCGAACACAGTAACCAGGTAAGAAAATTGATTTTTTAAAGGAGAAAGAGAGAGAAAGAGTGCTGGAAGCTTGGGAATGTTGGGATTTGGAGTCTGCTTTGGTGGAACACCGAGGGACTATGTCCTCTAGAAGATATTGAAGATGAGGAATATGTAAAATAGCTCAACCTATTCTACAATTTAGATCACTTGCAACTTAGAAATCCTTGCACAAACAGATGGTTAAAACATAGGTGCTGCTGGAAAAGATAATTGGAAAGCATGCAATTAAACTTAAAATACATGCAACTCCAATAGATTTGAAACAAGAAAATAGTAAGGGCATAAATCAAAATAGAATAAACTCTTACCTTAATAGGAGGGAGCTATCTCCTTCAAGGCCAACAATTAAATAGCAAAAGAAAAGATAAATAACACAGATTATACCTCATCAGCATTTGACAATCACCATCCACACATGAAGAGCATTACACCATAGATCTTGCCTCCAGAGCTTCTTTATTCCAGAATAATAAACAATAACAATAATACAATAGAAACAACACCTCAATCCCAGTTCTAACTCGCTTGGAAGAGATTATTTGAGCTTTATTTATACAAAAAATAGGAGATCCAACCCAGGGGGGGCAAATCCCAAGGATACAGACTACTGTAGTTGAAGGAGAGTCCATCAATGCTGATCTGAAGCTGAACTAAGCTTCCAATGAGACTAATTGTCAATCGAGGGGCTGATTGAGTTTACACATCAACCCACAGACTGACACATCAATCCATAGAGCTTCCAGGAGAGCCCACACGTGTGGAGGAGAGAGAGAGGGTGCAATTCCCCATAAAGGAGGCTAAAGTTCAACTCTGAATCTGTCCAGATCACCTCCTTCAGTCAAGGATTTGTCAGATCTAGTCAATCTAGTGCAGATCTGACTGATTTCAATCAAATCGGTTGAGAATCCACTGATCTAGGATTTTGGATTTGCTCCATTATTCATCAATTTATTAATTAAAATAATCAATAATTGATTTTTTGGGGTTTTCTGACCTAAGTGATGGAAAATCACTCAAAACTAGGAAAAAGTGGGTCTATGGGTTTACATGGTACTCTTAGCTTGAAAATGAGCACCCCCATGACTTAAACGGATTATTTGGCCCACTTTTATTACAAAACCAATTTTTCCAATTAGACTATAAAAAATAGCCTAAGTTTTTGTGGAAAAATTAAAATTTAAAAAACTTAAAAAATTAAAAAAAAAACCTAGGGGGAATTAGACATGTTCATATGACTCGACCATGATGCCTAACATGTTTATACATTGACACATAGAATCTAATAACCTCAATAGGCCTAAATGCCAAGCCGACCACCCCAACTTTGGAGGTATTGAGTGAAAAACTCCGAAATTATCAGTCGTTTATTCAACAACCAATAATAACCAAGGGAAAAAACACCCTGGGCATATTGGATTGACAAATAAAGTCTAAGAGATTGAGTCTTTTACATACACTATCATGCTAGAACATTTATTACAATTCCCCCATGTGGTATGAACATCTGATATAGTACAACAAGCACTTCCCAGAAGTACTTCCATAGGTCTTTTGAAGTCCGAACAAAAAATCTTTGTCTGGTTCACCAGGCTCACTTGATAAAAAACCACTAAGTACAACTTAGGTGGTAACACTACCAAGATATATTCCACCTAGAAAGGATTATTTTCTACATGTTTTCATTCGAAATAATTCTAAATATCCATTTGTGAAGCCAATCATTCCGGAGGGGGTTCATGTCACAACGAACATTTTAGAAAATTTGAAGAAACTGACATTTTATAATCAAGACTTGAAGAAGTTCCCTGAAATTCACATGTCAAAGTATATGAAATCAATACAACACCTATAAATTAAGCCTATTTAGTAGGTACCCATGGACTGGGATCATGGTTTGGAGAAGTCGGGATTTTTTGTTGATGCACATGCCCCATTTCAGTCGAACTGTTGAAGTTAACACATGCGTGAAGCAATTGTTGGTTTGTTTTTATAGAGGGTGTTTTTGGTTAGATACAATAATTTATGTCGATTTTGATCTTATAACTACTATTAAAATCTTAGCCAAGGAAAGGGTTGATCCAACACCATTCTTTGATGGAAAGGAATAGGACAAAAGCATTATTTCCTAGATGAAGGAGAAGTATAATCTCACACAAGATAAGTGGGGTTTTATTATAGCCTCCATTAATGAACAAGGTGTTAGATTTGCAACTAAATTTTTGTTGAGGAAGATGCTAAGGAAATGCGACTGAACCAGTGCATTGTTGGTAATATCGATGACGCTGGACAATGTGCTACATGAGTGCAAATGAATTGGGAAACATGTATACTGAATGAATTATTATATGACACGATTAATGCACATAAACGAGGTACCCCTTCTACTTATTCCTAGTTACTTATATTATTTTCTTTTGTTGCATGGGATGAACAATCAAACTACTAGGGAATGGAAATGAATGTACGATGTTGAGGGGCACAGTATAAAAATTTATGGTTTGATGAGAATCGATGATGACAACAAGAGAACAATATTTAGTTTTATATGCATGTTGATGCATTAAGGCATGAAATTAGGAGCCAGTCAAGGATTGTTGTTGCGACTATCTAGTATTACAAGAATATCATTAAGTTTACAGTAGGGGCTCACCATCTTTATCTTCTACCAAGGAGAGATCCCTAGCACCAGTTGTTAACCACTACGTTTCAGCTGTCGAAGGAATAAATTGATGCAATAGTTCAAGATTGACCCAAAGAATGGAAGAATCATGTCACATATCAACTATTATCTATTTAAATTGAGCTGCAACATGAAGGGACATCAAGGACACAACCATGCAACCCACAATAATAAGATAACTTTCCCAGGTCGCACCATAACAGTGACGAATATTCAAGTGCTACCTAGATAGATCCAAATGTGGAGTTGAAGTAGAAAACAATAGAGACAAAGAAAAAGAGAAGGAAAAATAAAAAGTCGTCAAGGAGTCCACATTGATCGGGTTGACTGATGATGACTATAACCTGTTCGCAGACCGAGTGGATGGAGTCACTAATGAAATGAGGCAAAAAATTGATAGTCAGCATACTAAGTTATTTGAGGGAGTCATAGACTTACTTGAAACTCTCTATAAGGTCGTGAAGGAAGTTAGATTTGTGGTTACTAACATGCCAACCTAGTCATTAGAAGTTGGCCCATCTCATGATTGTCTGGTCAAGATACCAGTGTCGTGGCAACAACATAAAGTATAGATAATGTCCAAAGCACTTCATTTGGGTTCGACATAGATTAAAAACATGGCCCAAGACATTGGATATGCCAGGGTAGATATGGCTGCACTACCCATGTTTATGTTGCATAGTATTCAACAGGCCACAATTGAAGAAATCAAGCTTGAGAACATACAGTGTGCGAGCACCTGAAAAAGACAAAGAACACGGTGTCATCACTTCAAACTCCGCTAGAGGAAAAAGAACAACAAGCACAAAAGTGGTAGCAAGATAGGCACCAACTTGCCAATTTTTTATATATTTCCTGTAGAGAAGTTATAGAGTTTAGGGTTGCAACCAAACTTCTTGCTAAAGCATGTGTATTCAAATTGGGTGAAGTTACTAATGATTTCTTCCAGAATATTGCAGAGTTGGAGGCCAACCTACTTCCTAGTACAAATCCTGAAGTATTGGCTGAGCGATGAGTGATAATCGGCGAAGATATAAGGAAAATTCAAAAGGTTGAGGCACTTTGTGCCAAGGAATATGAGAAGGTGTCCCATGCATGGGAGGCATTGATGTATGATGTTGAGATGCTGGAAATATTATAGAAACTTCATGGAGTAGAGTCAATTCTGACTAATCCATGACACTCATTGAAAACATTGTCACCGATCGAAAACATGGGTAAGGATGCTGAGCTTAATCTATTGCAACAATAGGTCTCCAAACTATGAACACAACAACAAATAAGAACTGATCATGTCATGGAGATTTAGGATGAATCATAGTAGGTAGCGATGACTATTCACCTAGTTCATGTTGAAGTTAAGAAGGTTGTAGATCCAACTATGGTGGATGTTTCAAAACATATCAGTAGTGAAATTCTTGCGAAAAGTTTCCAAGATTAAGGAAGATGTTCAGTGATAGACCGAGGATGTAATGAAAATATTCCAAGATTAAGGAGAATGTTCAGCAATAGACTGAGGGTGTAACGAAAATATTCCAAGGTTTTCAAGAAAGGATGGATGTGATAGAATTTTCTACTTGAGGTGGCTCAGGATGAGCCACATGTGAGTGTTGGGGGCCTGTTGGCCCTAGGTAAAATATAAAAAAGTTTTGGTTCTAAGATGGAAAACTTGTTGCAATGTCAATAGGTTTGCAATGATGCATGGATTGAAATGGTCGGCTCCAACAATTTTGGTAGCTTTTGGGAAAGAAGTAATTGCGTTGATAAAGTAAGAAGGAAAAGTCGGTGAGTCAATTAGAATGGTTGTCCATTTTCGGGTAATGGGCGAGGGGAATGTAAATACAGCCAATAGAGCGTATGAAATGTAAAGGGTTGGGATTTTCAGAGGTGATCTTTGGTTCAGTTTTGGTTGGGTTTTATTCTATTCTTCTATGTGTCAGTTCAATTCTGTCAATTAGTTCCCTTCAGTTTAGTAAGGTGAAGCTTTGTGCTATTTGGTCGAGGGAGTATGGAGGAAAATATATGTTGATATGAGGAAGAGTTTGTAATGTCAGCAGTTTGTATGCATTGTATGAAAGATATGAATAGGAGTCGAGGAAATATTGTCTTCATGGGTTGTGTGCACACACTAAATCTCTTGAAGATTGGGGAGAGATGTCTGCGGGATATGTGCACAGAACAAATTGTTCAAGACTCGATAATTTCTAATAAATGAACGATTTTATGTTTTTTCTTATATTGGGTTTCCACATTAATATCCTATGTCTAATGGTCGTGCGTGCTAATTGAGTGGTGAATGTTCTATTTTTTGTATTGTTGTGATTTATGATGACATGTTAGCTTTTGATTAAGTAATTAAATTGGTAGGGCTTAATAAGCCTTACGGATGTTTCGTAAGTTTATGCATGGCTTATAAAAAATCATTGATAGTTTGTGTGATGACCTATATATCGATGCTTAACATGAGAAGATCCCTTTTACCACTATAGAAACCTAATTTCTACATCTCCTATAGGTATCTCGGGTGAGAATTTACTTGTGTTGTAGGTGTTGATGATAGGATTAAACCCTATCGGGTCGATACCTTTGGGTTTTGCTGGCTAGTGTGGATGTTGAACCTGGGACAGTAAAAGAGAAATCCAACAAGAATTTTATATTCTTTGCATGTATATCAATTGAAAAAGTTGATAGTCGACATGTATGACTCAACCAGAGTCAATGATAGATGGTGGATCTTTGGATGGTCGACCAATCGAAATAGTTGTTTGGTTGAAGGAAAAACACTAGTCAATGGGAATTTGACGGAATGATCAAAGCTCAGCAAGAAATTGACCAAAGTTGACCTAATTAAGTCAAGTATAACATAATAATTTAAATTGGTTATGAAGTAATAGATTGTCATTAATGAATAACTGGTTGTATTTCATCTATAAATAAGATGTAATGGCTATGAAGTATCATCATGGCATGACGTAATGAAGTGTGATATGTGGTATACCAATTCATGGTTGTAAACACCTATTTTTGAGTTTTTGATTAATATATGAATGAATTAAGCTCACTAGTTTTCTAATTTTCCTCCAGGAGAGAGATTTCTGGGGTAATTTTTGTGTAATGTGTTGATGTGTTGTGTGCCGTTGTCTTATTATTATAGTGCTTAACTATATGAATCAATTAGAAAACCTATTGTCATAAGTATTAGAAGCAATGGATGGTATCATAACTATATTTGGTTGTAGGGGGCACCTTTGTTTATGATGGTTTGGATTGATGCTACATCTGGGGAATACCTATTACAATGGGAGATTTACGAAAATATTGATTTATAGTTAAGAATGGATAACAAATTGAGGATATATATTGAAAAGTTTAATGGGAAAAAATTTGAGCTTTATAAGCTTACAATGGAGGATCTCCTTGTAGATCGAGAAAAATAGATTGCATCCGACCCATGAATAACTCTAAAAGGTATGTCGAAGCCTAGATTGGAAAAATATTGATAGAAATGCAAGGAGTAAAATATGACTCTATTTAGTAGATTCTATATTGTTGAATGTATCAGAATAAGAGACTGCAAAGAATCTAAGGGAAAAGTTTGAGAAATTCTACGAGTGGAAATCTACAGGTAACAATTTGTTTCTTAGAAATAAGTTATACATGTTGAGGATCGGTGAAGGTGACTCTGTTACAAAGAACCTAGATATGTTAAACATTGTTATTAGTTAGTTGTTTTTGATGGATATTAAAATCACCAAGGAGTAGAAATACATTTGTTTGTTATTTTCTTTATTGGATTCCCGGAATAACATGTTCATGGATATTGGAAGAAACAATACCACATTGAATATTGATGATATGGTTGCATCTTTGTTTTCAAAAGATATGAGGGAACATACCATGGAAATAATGACCCATGAAGACTTGATGGTAAGAGTTTGACTGATAGACAAAGGAAAAGGAAAAACCTTCGGTAGAAATTCAAAGTCAAGAGGTAGATACAAGAATAGGTTTCTTGGTCTAATGAAGAAAACATGTTGATGATACGGTAACGTCAGACATTATAAAAGAAACTATAAGTCGACATAAGTCAAGAAAGGAAAAGGGTTCGAGGAAGGCTAGTCAAATGACAATAAGTATTCCAAGAAGAGGAAGGATATTGCATTTGGAATCCACAAGTACATAACTAGATCACGACCCTTGGATGATAGAATCTAATGCATCATATAATATTAAACCTCATAGAGAATGGTTCTATGAGTATGAGAAGATCGACGGTGGTGATGTTCTACTAGGAGATGATTCACCTACTAGGATATTTGAATGAGGTAAAGTTCGATTGAATGAGGTAAATATGGAAGAACAAGAACACTTGTAGGAGTACTATGTATCCCAAGTTTGGCTTGAAACTAATATCAGTAAGTAAGATGGGTAATGCATGCTTACAAATTCTATTTGATAAAGATACATGCAAGACGGTGTGAGGATCGATGGTATGTATGAGGGGAGTTTGGATTGGAAACTTGTATAATCTTTTGGGAATTAAAAACACCAATGAAAGTGCTAATGTGGTATGTCTAGAGTCTAACATCATATATTCATGTCTATTCAACTCGACCATGTTGTGGCATCAATAGATGGGACATATAGGTGAGAAATCTATTAGTGTTATGCATACTAAAGGTATGGTCAAAGGTATATTTGATTGTCATAAAGAATTCACTTTGGTGAACATTGTATTTATGGTAAGTAGAGTCATGTAAGGTTCTCATATGGTGCTAATAGGGATAAAGAAATACTGGAGTTAATTCATAGATGATTTCTCTAGAGTGACATGGTTGTATTTTCATAGGAAGAAATATGAGGTTTTTGAGAAGTTTCAAGAGTTCAAAAGTCTTGTGGAGAATCAAATAAGTAAAAATATCATGGAGTTAAGAATTAATAATGATGGAGAATTATGTAAAAAGGAATTTGACTAGTTCTACTAAAAACATGGTATAGTCGACAAAACACAACTCCATACACACCTCAATATAAAAAAGTTATTGAGAGAATGGATATAATGTTGATGGAGAAGGTGAGGAGCATGCTTAATGGTGTAGGAGTTGCATAAGAATTTGGGGTAGAGGGAGTTGACACAACATGTTCCCAGGTGTATAGGTTGATGTTGACAAGTCTAGTTGAAAATACTCGTTATGATACATGGGATGGTAAAAGGACCTATATTACACATCTAAAAGTATTTGGGTGTGAATCCTTTATGCATATCCCAAAGGAGAAAATAACCAAAATCGATAGCAAGTCAAAGAAATGCATCTTGCTTAGGCTCCAGAATGGAGTAAAAGGGTATAAAATGTGGTAACCAATGATGAGGAATGTAGTTTATAGTAGACATGTGATATTCAGAGAATTTAGAGGAACTTCCATGGATGAAGAGGTTAAAAGAGAAAAACCAGAAAAGAAAGAGTTTGAAATGAACAACGGAAGTATGGATATATGTGAGTTGATTGAATCTGATGAAGAGGTGGAACACTAGTCTCTAGATGCCAATAGGTTTGATTGATCAAGGCAACAAATTTAAAGGTATATTCCACTCAACTCTCACTCTACTTTTGCATTATTTCCATAGAAGGTGATCCCAAGTTAGTAAAATAAGTGATCAAATTGACAGAGGGTAAACTATAGAAAAGGGTTTATGCAAGGATAAATGTTTTCCTTGAAGAATAACGAAACATGGGATCTAGTTGCATTACCAAATGGAAGGAATTCCATCATCAATAAGTGGGAATTTGAGAAAAAGTTATATATATATATATATATATATATATATATATATATATATATATCATATTAGAAAACTCAATATATATTTATTTAAAATATTGATAAATTTCCCTTGTTTAGTATGACTAACGTCAAAAGGATCTAGCCTACACATGAGGCATCTCTGGATGCTCACGTCAAAAGAGATTTAATAGGTTCATAATTCATAAGGGTTTTTGGTGGGAGAAGGATAGTGCAATTACTATGAACATGAGTGCTTTCATTCCCTTGAATTTGTGTCTTTAAATACTTTAACAATCGACAAGTACACCCTTGAGTGCAATATGGTTATGCATGCTTGGAGGGTCGGTATCATAAAGCTAATTGATAGGGAGGACACATATTTTGATGTTAAACATGAAAATGATAAGAAATGGAGGGAATCTGACATTAATCCTAGGTCTATTTGGCTTTCTATATGGCTACATAATGCTATGGTAGATTGTATATCCAAGCTCAGTAATGCTTTGATTGTAGGGAAGTTGTGGATCACTTGTTTCCTCTGGCATAACATAGTTAAGGGGGTTTTCTTAAATCTCATTTTTCTCTAGTTCTTCAGCTTCATGGTTCCTTGACGACTATATAGAAGTCCTTAAATATTGAGGAATTTGTTGAAGCTATGTAATATTTCTCAATCGAAGACTATGAGTAGGATCAAGAGAGGTCAAAATTTATATTCCCACATTGGACCATCAAAAAAATTCTAGGTGGTGTCTTAATGTAAAGGGAGTTTTTTCAACCTGAAACTCTTCAAGTTATCAACAAGATCACATATGACTTGGAATATGTTTAAGGTTAGTTGGACATCCCGGTTGAGGTGACAGAAACCTATTATCATATGGTTAGTGATAGTGGTAAAGGCTCCTGGGTGGATCATATTGTGATTTTCTTGGACAAGATTGCACCAAAGTAACTATGGTAGGCCACTATGATGTGGTTTTTTTCTTCGATAGTTTAAGTTGGTTATGTTATTTGAGTTGGATAACTTAATAGTCACTATGTAAACCTGGTTTCTATTTTTTGGAAGGTCTTGATACTCTATGTAGTTATTATGTCATATAATTTTACCTTGTTAGACTTTCCCTGGGACTTGTTTCCCTCTTATGGGTAGCCTTTGTGTCATTGTTGTTATAGCGGATTTCACCACACTAGGTGAATCACACATTGTATGGCCTTCCCCTGTCCCGCTGCAGACTCATTAGCCCCTATGGACTACTTTTTGTCTTTTGATGTGTCCTTGATCATCCCTAAAAACATAAGAAAAGTGATATACGCGGCTTTTACCCCGATAACCGCGTACATACGCGAATATGACCCCTATAGTCACGTACATCGGGATGTGTGCATAATCCAAATTCTTTTGGAGTTTTCCTTGACTTGGATCCGACTCATATGACTCCTGGCCTTCCATATGCCTCGAGATCGCACGGATTCGACCTTTCAGTATCCCTTTGAAAAGCTATATAAGGAACCCCTTGAGACATTGAAAGAATAAGAGAGAATTGAGAGTAACGAAACTATAGTCCATTGTTGCCAGAACTTATTCTTGAGTCTGCATCCCTTTGTCCCTTGGAGCACTGTTGTGTTCTTCCCAAGATTTCCTTTCACTAGTGAGCTTGCTATCTGAGTGATGGAGGATTGAGGTGGTGGAGGCCCAAGTGGGGGATTCAGTTTCTCCGGTTCGCAGACGTGCCGTCAGAGGTTGTATCTATCTTGTAATCTCTGATTTATATTAATAGAAATATCTTTTCCTGTCCAGTAATGTGTATTTGATTGAATTGTATCCATTGGAATATGTCAAATGATTTTACACTATTGATTATATATGCTAGAATATATCTAACACCATGATATATAGTATGCTTGTATTGTTTACTTATTGTTGAGGAAGTATTATATCAATTCAAGTTGAAGATTGAAAAGCTCAACGGGGATCTACTTCAACCGTCTGGAATAAGGTACGAGGTTCGATCCTTTAGTGTTAGGCATTCTTATTTCTATTGCATATGGGGAAATATTGATTTCTGGAGTCTAACTGTCTGTTGTGGTACCCCAAGCCATAGGAATTTATCTCTGAAACAGAATTGGCGACTCTGCTGGGGATTTCCTAGTCATTTTTCCTTTGGGGGTTTTTATCGGTACAATGGGCTTGATATTATTGATTTGCTCTCTGTTTATCCCTGTTTCTATGTCACATTTTATTGTATGTTTGTCCATTGACACTCCCCTTTATTGGTTGCCTTGACCTGCTTTTTACCACTGCCTTCTCTGTATACGCGGGTTTTTGGACAAAAGTCACGTACATACATGGATTTTTGGCCAAAATTCACGTACATACGCAGCTGTTCTTTATACAGTCGCGTACATCCTCCATTTTGGTGAGTTTGATGTTGTGGGAAGTTGCTAGGTGGGTTGTGAGTGTGGTTGGGTCTTCCTTGGGTCTGATGTTGTCTGTTGGATGCTTCTTTTGTGACCAGAGACTGCCTTTTCATTGATTTTTCTTTGAAAGTAGTTTTAGTCATTTATCCTTTTTGTTTTTCCATTAGTGCATTACTCTTTTTGTCTCGGTGTCTTGCTGGGCTTGTCTTTTATACTTGCTGCAGAGACTGGGAGTTTTAGATGAATTTTATTGCATTTTTCATTATTTTATATTGAAAAATACAAAGTAGTTGCATCTTAGGTATGGATTTGAGGAGGTACTTGCATTGGATTGCTTGGATGAGAGTTGTTTTTAGGCTTTCATATAGGAAGGATTGCATTGACATTCGGAAAGGAATATATATTTATGCATCTCATGTAGTGGCATACCCTATTTTTCATTTGACAAAGATTGCACTTAGCATTGTTTGCTATGGTGTGCACTTTTATTTCACTGCTGAGTCATAATGTCACTAGTTGCACGACCATTTCCCTTTGAGTAATTACAGCCAACTAAAATCAACGCTAATTAAAATGAATTACACTCTTTTCTTTTCTAGGGTGCACCAACAAGCTTAGGTTTTAGGATCTTGGAATAGTTCATTGTAAGTCAATTCTCCAAGATCACTAAACAACAACATCTAGGTGTCTGTCCAGGGAGTGTGTGAAATCCTTGGTATAACCATCGTTCTCAGGATCCTCCTCTCAAACGGGAGTTAAGCACGAGGCAGTGTGAGTGGTTATTGATTGGGATGACCCCTAGTCATAACTAAGTAGCACCGATGATATTGCTAGGATTGTATTCGTATCTGGGGGCTCTTTCGAGAGTTTTGGGCTTTGCTACCCTTCCCATACGGTCAATCCCGCCTGCGACTGTCCACCTGAGCTTTGATTATATTGAGATGACCTTAGTGACCTTACCTAGGATATCGAGGGGGTACTTGCAGAGGTTATTCTGTAGGTGTCCCGGCCAGGTTGGGGTCGGACAGCACAGTTGCTATACACGTTGAAGCTGAGGGCCACTATAATTGGTTACGTACCTCCGCTTGTAGTGTATGGGAGTTTTGGGCCTCTCCTAGGCGAGACATACCTGCTGCATTCGGGAGCTCACATATCCTCCCCTTGGTTTGCTTGTATTTTGGCTGTAGATTTTCTTAGGAGCGTGCTCTTTGTGCGCTAGTTGGACTTTGGGATCGTGGTTACTTGAGTATATTTATGCTTTCTTGAGTTTGGGTCCTTTTATTTTTGGTATGCCTGGTATCCTATCTCCTGTCTTGGTCCTAGTATGGACCCTGGTGTTAGACTTGGGGGCATCACAGCCCCTTACCATGCTCATAGATTTGGGAATGGTCATATTCCATTCTCTACTCCATTTATGGAGGATTTTTATTCCCTTCGCTCGGTCTTTACATCGGTGGTCACCCTCATGGGGGTGGTAGTGGATGCGTGAATGTTGGGTCTACACCTTAGTTTCCTTTTTATGTCCCATCATTCACTATATTGTTTCCTTTGGGTGCTATTGTCATGATCATTTTTCCCTATATCTTATAGTGTGGATTCTTTATTGACTATTTTGGATTGTTTTAGTCTATGATTGTCATGTAGGATCCAGTTTTTGCACACTCTCTCCGAGGTTTCGACCCGTTCGTGCTTATCACAGGTTTTATGTCTGAACTAGAATATAGGTTAGGATTTCACATCTGCTTGCACTTATGCATTGCCTTATGACCATTCCATCTTAACCTTAGGTACGAACCCATTCCATGGTATCACGGAACCTTCATGCTGCTGTTAGAAGTGGTACTATGTGAATGGTAGAGCTTTCCTATACATGGGTGTCCTAGTTATCTCCCCTTTGCATTTGGTTCCCATGCCGTGAGTCCTCTCTTAGGTTGGGGAGTCCATTGTATAGTACTGCCATGACATTTCGCAAGAGCCTCATACTCCTCTTGATCTTATGTTGGCCTTTTTCCCTCCAGACTCCCCTTATGTCAAGTTGTGAATGCATTATCATGAGCTTTTCCTGTCTTATTGAGCTTTATGTCGGTTTCCCTGACATTGCGTTTCAACCATATAGCCTGAGCTTGTCTCATGTCTAGCCATGCAGAGCCTTTCTTTATATCCTTCGCAGCTTGATTCCCTTTTTACCGGGAGGGGATTTTCCCTCGAGTGTCGATATCCTACACATGTATCCTTGCATTGAGCATAGGTATGTTCCATTGCTTGGAACTAGTTTGTTTTCCCTTATGACACTCGTCTCCTCCTAGTTTGTAACTATAAAGCTAGTTTATTCTTTTTTCAAGCTTTTCAAATAACTGAAAAAGTCCAAAAAAATCAAAAAACCAAAAAGTCGGACAAGGAAAGATATTATCTTTGGCAGTTGTCGAATCGTGTCGCCTTCGAACAGAGCACTGTATATCACATCCATTGGTTGGGTTATAGTTTGACTTTAGGAGCTGTACTCGTTTATCTGAGTTTATCTCCACCAACTGGTTATGCTTCCAGTCCCTATGGAGCCTCTATTGATGCCTCCTGTGTCATAGAGATGTCCCAGTTTGTATATCGAGTCTATGCTGCCTTCATTCAGTCACCATACGCCGTTATGCTCTTGTTCGAAGGAAGTTGAAACCTGAGTTAGCTATTCCTCAGTTATCTTGACTTTGAATGTCGGCCATTCCCGGTACAGTTACTGGTTCGTGCACCTTGTGATCGAGTCCTTCCACATTATAAAGCCTTGCTGAGTACCTCGTGTTGGATGATGGGGGATGCCCTAATGCCCTCCTTCCAGCGGATTTCATCCCATCGACTTCAAATCATTTATTCTGGGATTGGAATCTAGAGTCATTTTGAGTGCCTTGAGACTTGCAGTCATCAGTGGCAGGTTCTCTCGCCATCGAAAATTTGGGAATACATCAATGTCCCCTGATCGATGGATTCTCTCAAGTGTTCGACCTCAAAACATTTATTCACACTCGTTAGTTTGCACTCTAGTACCTTGATTCCCATTTTCATTATCGGTGGGTGATCTTGCGTTTGTTAACGGTATACATCAATGACCGGTAATCAGACGATGGACTACTATGTTCGACCTCGACACCTCTATTCGCATAGTAAGACATGTACTCGTAGCGGTGTGTGTAGAAGACCTTCCAGATTGGTGGCATCCATTATATGCTACCTTCTTGATCGTGCCAGTGTTCATGAGATTTCAGCTCTCGTGACTTGTTCCAGTATATGTCAAACATTTCCAGCCACTATGGAGATCTCGATCTATTGTATATATT
>LPNX010611562.1:206615-251245 GCA_001517045.1 Pseudotsuga menziesii | reverse complement strand
ATTATTGATTATATATGCTAGAATAGATCTAACACCATGATATATAGTATGCTTGTATTGTTTACTTATTGTTGAGGAAGTACTATATCAATTCAAGCTGAAGATTGAAAAGCTCAACGGGGATCTACTTCAACCGTCCAGAATAAGGTACGAGGTTCGATCCTTTAGTGTTAGACATTCTTATTTCTATTGCATATGGGGAAAGATTGATTTCTGGAGTCTAGCTGTCTGTTGTGGTACCCCAAGCCATAGGAATTTCTCTCCGAAACAATTGTCATTTTTTTTCTTTTAAACACTAGTCAAAAGAACTAGCTTATGCACGTTGGTCTGGTCTCTAGTCTCCCATCTTACTTTTAAAAAAGAGATTGAGAAATTTGAGCTCTGATTTTTCATAATTTATAGGTGTTTATTAGATTGAAGTTAAGGTAAATTTATCAAATAGAAAATAAATCGAAGTTAAGTATACTCAAATAAATATTTTGGAATTTACATTCTTCATATACTAAGCTCTAATAGTATAATTGTGGTGGGCTAATGTAAGTTGGAAAGATACATTTTTATTATTATTGTACAAAAATGGATATATGATTATATTATAAAGGGTTTGTGGTGATCCAAACAACCAAATATTAAAAACATGTCATAGTTTATCCAAAATTTCTCTTGTAGGCTAAGCCAACACAACATAGTCTCCCATATCTACAAAAGGAGTCCAAAAAAGTACATATCTATGATATCTATAACTGTAATGCCTAATTAACTATCTAATAGTATTATACATGTAAAAAACATATAGAAAAAAAACTACATAAAATGATGACCACCACGACCTTCCTCCATAAAGTGATATCCTTGATCTAAAGTAGGAAGAACTTTAGAAAATTATTATTGTATGGAAAACACTACCATTTGTTGCATTGTTTCTGCTTCCATGTGCTTATAGCTTGAAAAAAACCATAGGATTCCCTACAACTTTCTGAGAACCATGACAAAACCCAAGTATGATGTTATAATGCATCTCCATGTTTGTAATTAATTTATCTATCTCCTCTCCTCGTTCCTTAACTATATATTCTAAGTATTTCTTCTTACTTTCTTTCTACTTCAAGTGCCAATTGAAGTAATCAATGGTTTCACCCATGTTGTTTAAATTGCTATTTATGCACTTGATAAATTATAATGTTCTTTAACTCCCTAATTATGTGATCATCACAAGGACTATAATTCATGGAATTCATTAAGACCCCAAACCATTGGATCTAAGCCGAGATAGTAACCATAAAATTCACTACAATTCCAAAAAAAATAAGGGCCCAAAGCCATATACACCAAACATATACCCTTATTAGATGATAAGGTCCTAAATAATATTCAGAATTGAAAATAACATCCCTCCAACATAACTCAAACTAGAAATGTCAATACAAGGGAAAATAACTTACATATAGTGTTTATCCAAGAGAGACAAAGTGCACCAAGCCTAGGCCAATGGATACCAAACCTGTTAGGATATATTTCAATACTAGGATAAATGGGAGTAAATTCCTGCAAACAACCATTTGATATCCCACCTATGAACCATATGCTACATACAAGATCCATAAAGGAGTGACGTCGACATAATACATATTGAACACCGAAGGAACTTAAGGCATGCAGGGGTTTTATGCTTCCGTTACACACCTTTAATAAAAAATGTTATGCATGGAGGTGGTCCATTTGGTGGTGACAAATTTATCACTCTTCATTAACTTCAAATTTCTTGGATAGAGAGAATTGATAATTCATAATGTTACTTGTGCTCATAACAATCATGGGGATCTAGTGGTGCTCAAGGGAATCTCCATTTTTTACCAAGAGCCCTTGTCGAGGTAACACTACAAGGGAAATTCCCTTTAGTGGAGGTTATAGTGGATGCTCCTCTCAAAATATCCCAAATATCCATTTACAGTAGAGGTCACTAGCAGAGGAGAGCGTCCAGAGTTTTTAACGGATACTTTTTTTTTCCAGTACATTTAATCACTACGTATGCATTGGTATTTGTATTAGTAACATGCACTGGGGCTTCCAAAAATCGTGTTGCACCACTACCAAAAACCAACAATGATAAAAAAAACTAAATTTATGCAACTGGTGCAACAATTTTCTACAACGAGAGTGGCATGTTGCTTAATACCAAACGCCTCGATGTGTCAAACAACTAAATGCACTGGGTAATATTTTATTTTATTTTATATATATATATATATTATTTTATTAAATTTTTTTGATAATTATTTAAAAAAAACTAACAGAAGTGTGTTGAGATCCTCAACCGCCTCGATGCGCCCAAATATTGGGCACCTAATTGGAACATGGTTTAATAAAATAACCACATCATCAAAATAATTTTTGCCCTCCATAGAGTGCCTGAGCCCATCTGCATTGGTGACATACATCGCTCCCATTGATTCCTTGACATATGTGATGCACATGGTGACATTGCTCATTCCTATTTGTTGCTGACTCAACTTTAAATTTTGCCAAATGATGGGAAAAAATTGATTTTTCCGCACATCGCCATGATTCCTCCCCCATGGGAATTTGAGTAGGTAAATTGATTGTTACTTCATATTTTAAAATTTTAGCGGATTAATTTTGAAAGTGAGCCTCAATTTATCATTTTTTTCAATTTTGTTTTTAAAAATCACGTGATACATTCAAGTCGTTTGGCACGTACCACTTGTCGATGCACCCTATAAAATTTAAGGTGCACTATATGCAGTGTAGTTACAGTCGAAGTGCACCGCCTTAATGGTGCACTACCCTTTTGTAGCGCACCACATTAACATAAATTTAAATTTAAAACTATGAAACCCTTCGCAGTGCCTTCATGACACATAATCACACCAGTTGTTCTATGCACTAATGTGAATCGAATGTACCATTGAATATGATAAAGGACATGTAAAAAATTAATTTATATGGTGCTTGTAGTAGATGTCAACACTCCAGACCAGTGCAATTATGTTTAGGTGGCAGAATGTGAACACATTCCCAATTAACAATCAAATTGAAAAGACTACGATGCTCCTAGTTCATGAAGGAAAACCAATTTCAAGGCATTTATTTGATATAGACACATCGACCTGTGCAATTAAAATTTTTCCCAGGCCCTAAAAAATCACAATCCAACGATGTTTATAGTGCACGTCAGTGCATTGGTTTTCAGTGCTTTGACATTCATTAAGTGCACCATGCGCATACTTCCAATTAACACTAAAATTAAATAAGCAGCAGTACTTCTAGTTTAGGTTACCGCACCAGTACTGGGGCGTTGAATTGGTACATATGCATAGACTCCTAAGATTTTAATTTTTTTCCAGTACCGATGTGTTTTATTTTTTTGACCGCGCCGATGTCAGTGCATTACAATTGTATGTGCACTGCTAGCGGTGTCCTAATATTATATTGGCACACCGCTTGTCATTTTTTTGCAAAAAAAAGTATTTGATTTTAGTAAACATAATTCTCATATAATGCTTTTAAGTGTAAATTTATAACATTGATTTATGTTATAGGTAAAAAAATATACTAGCACTATTAGGTAAGGAAACAATAAGAAGCATGAATTGATTAATACATATTTTAGAGAGAATGGGAAGCTAGAGAGAGGGAGACGAATTTTAACCCTCATCCCATTACTCCTTAGACTAGAGACCTATTGAGGATTGTCAAGCTCTGCAAGATCTATTAGGAGGTGAAATTGTTCAAGGTGAGCAACAAATTACTTATCCAGTTCATATGACGTTGAGATCATCACATGAACGAATTTTGAGTTGGTTTCAATCAGTGGTTCTGACCCATTGATGATTGCATATATTTTATCATTGATCTATTCAGGAGAGGGGAGGAATTTCCTCAGTTCCCTAATGTCATATCTAGACTTGCAATAGAGAGTCATCTAGTCTATGTTCAGAGATATGTTGCTGCCAACATCATCAACCTTGCTCAGTTTCAGGTGCATGGTGGGTAGCTTTCCATTGTTACTTTGGGTAGAGAGGATGTGAGGTGTGTATTTTTGTTGGTGATGACCATTGTGCATCTCACCACTGATGGGAAGAACATTAGCTTCCCTCTATTATATTATGTTGATTCGTTAGTGTGGGAACCTAGATGTGTTAGGTGGTCCACTATTTTCTTATGAAATTTTTGTTATGCTCTTATTTAATGTTGTGCATGTATTGATTGGAGGGTGAACTTCCGTTTTGATTTAGAGTTGTTTTGTCTATTTTTTGAGAAATTTATGGCCACCAGGCCATCATTTGACCGACACCTTCCTAGGTTGATGACGGATGTGCATATGCAGATGTGTGAGGATATGATTCCCAATAGGGGGAAGCCAGAATTCCCATCCAGGATCACAATGAAGGTTCTCTAGATGCTAGGTATCCCAAACAAGCATCCATTATACATGGTTCCGTATCCATACACAGGATTAGATTGAGAGGGTGCACCAACATCTTCTTCACCCAGTCCAAGCCACCATATGATAGAGGTAAATTTAGCGTTATGTTTAAATTAATCTGGTTGCATTTTATTCTTTTTGTACTTAATGCAAATGAAATATATTTTTAATTATTATATTAAATTCATGTTTAATGAAATTTACTAATTGTTATTATGTACTATATATTTTACTTATATCAGGAATTTGATGGGGAGGTGTCGTATCCTATCACTTAGGATGAGGAGGAAATGAAGCTGTACCAACTACAGGTTCCCCATGTAGACATACCTGGCCTTTGACGTAGTCCAGACGAGAGGTACCAATAGGATGTCACAGATAGACTAGTGAGGTTGTTGGTGCAGGGAGGGGTTAATCCTGTACTGGTGAGGGACAATAATTGGGAACCTCTCTTTGTATATTTGTGGAGGATGTCTCTTTGTGATATGAGGAGATTAATGCAACACATTGTTGGTGCAAGCAATCTTTTATATGCTATGATTAATGGTCGTTTAGATGAGGGAGGATATCCTTGGCCTCCTCCACCTCCTTCTCCATCAGCTTCTTTTGGTGGCGTAACCTACACATGACATGCACATCCTCCTCCTCCACCTCCAACATCTCCTCCACCTCCTCCTCTACCTCCTCCTCCACCATGTCCTCCTCCTCCACCTCTGACATCCCATCCACCTTCTAATCCTCCTCTATCAACTTAGATATCTCCTCCACCTCCTCCTCCATTAACAGATTTGACATCTCATCCGACATCTCCTCATTTATACATATGCGACCAACCAACCTATATTCCTTATTGGACCATACATCCATTATCTCCCCATGATCCTCTACCCACCTTATCTTTTCATAGGTGTTTGCATTGATTGAGATGATCCAACTTCATGTATATCTCTTTGGTACTTATCTACATTCTCCTTTATTTTCTGGAAGAGGTACCGATACCTCTAGCTCTATTGGTTGAATATTCAATACCTCTAGTTCTTCTAGTGGAGGCGTTGATGCCTCTAGCTCAAATGGTGGAGGTGTCGATGGAATATCGTTTGGATTGTTTAGTTAAAAGAGAATGAATGTGTAAATGTGCACATGAAAGAGAGAAAACATATAAAGAGACATGCACCACAAAAATCACAAGAACCACTTAATAATAGAGTTTGTCTCAATGGGACTATGTCTTCGGGCCTTCTCTTCAATAGGGAGGTTGTTTGTTTATAATCTCTAGATAAAAAAGTGAAGTACATGGAAATGATACATCGATACCTTGGTATATGTATATGGAGAGAAATCGTCGCATGAATACTCAAAAGGGTTGCACCAATAGCTACGAAATGCGGAGACAGTGAAAAATGAGTATAGATACCCCCACCTTCTCTTTACAAAATCTAGAACAACACTTTCCTTTTTCTCACACAACAATGACTATATGGAGGACAAAGTCTCCGAGCACTCCTCAAACTCTCACAAATCTATCTCCAAATTTCTCACTCCATCAAAATATTGGCTCCCTCTCCATGGCTAATGAAGGGTTTATATAGATTTTATAACCCTTAAAGGACATGATTTGGTCCTAACCACCAATTACATATTTGGATAATAAAAGATATGGTTTTATCCATATCATTATCATAATAATAGATTGGCTAACTATTAACCAATAACCATATTCCATGACCATATACTAAACAAAGGTTGTAGGGAAACTTAGTCCCTGTCGAAATGAAAAGTTAATTAATTAAATTAATTAATATAGTTAATTAAATATGAATTATATTAACTAAATTAATTAACATAGTTAATTATCTATGGATATGTTAATTAATTAAAAATTTAATTAACATAATCAATATTAACATTCAATGACATGAATAAGCAATAGTGTGGTTGAATAAAAAAAAGTTAATTAACTAAATTAATTAACATAATTAATTAAGTATAGATTATGTTAATTAACTTTTCGAAAATGTTAAATAAATAAATTTTAATTTACATAGTTAATTAACTATAGATATGTTAATTAATTAAAAAAGTAATTAACATAATCGATGTTGACATTAATGGCAAGAATACGCAATAGAATTTTAATTAATTAAAGAGTTAATTAACATAGTCTCTATTCGCATTCAATAAGGCAATAGTTTCATGTCACGAATAAGGATAAATACATTAACTTCATTGTGTTTCTCTCCCACGTAACTTATATTATTTTCATTTATGTTTCTTTTTCATTACATGTGCTTTGCATGCACGTCTACATATACCTTGGGTAAATACCTAGAAATAAGTTTGCGAGACATATGCACTTTTCCTATCGTTGTCACGTACCCGCTACATTGATACTACCATGATGTTATGTTCTTAATGCCCATACACCTGACTGATATGCGGAATAATTTAAAAATTATTACTTATTTCTCTTGAACACAGTCATGGGTCATGTAATATCTTTTAATCGTTCATTTTGAGACTTAAGAACCACTGTAACAGTCGTTCCTCCCTTGACAGACCCACTCTGTAACTGAAAAGGTCATTTCCACACTGAATCTATCCTTTCCGCACTCTGTTTTTTCTCCTTCCATTGTGAAACTCGGGAATCAGAAAACCAACAAATCGATACCCTGAATTCTCCACTTGCCACCTTTCGACTTCCTCCTTTCCTCCTTCCACTGCGGAACTTGAAAAAAAAAAAAACTTTTGATGAAATTATTCAACCACATCCCGCCTCTCGCCTTCCGCCTTTTCGCCTTCAGCCTTCCAC
Organism: Pseudotsuga menziesii; assembly: GCA_001517045.1. Classification (NCBI taxonomy): domain Eukaryota; kingdom Viridiplantae; phylum Streptophyta; class Pinopsida; order Pinales; family Pinaceae; genus Pseudotsuga; species Pseudotsuga menziesii. The sequence continues at coordinate 243,989 of LPNX010611562.1, read as the reverse complement.
ATTCTGTGGGAGGATCTCGGAAATAAGAAAGACAACGTTTTTCCTTAACCTTTTTCCCATTTTCCGCCTCCCTCCTTCTGCATTTCGTAGGCAGATCTCGGGGTGCGGAAAACACACATTTTCCTTAGAATCTTTAGCTCTTTTTTCGCTTTCGACTTCCGTAGGCAAATTCCACGGTGTAGAAAACCAACATTCTACCTTGTCTTTTTATTTCTTTCCACCTTCTGTAGGAGGATCCTAGAGTGCGAAAAACCAACATCCTGCTTTGTTTGAACTTCTCTCTTTCGCCTCTCGCCTTCCGCAGGAGGATACTCGGGTGTGGAAATGCTTAAGTCAGATGCCTTTTGGCTCTACAATTAGGCTTCTAGCCTTCATGATCATAAGTAAAATGAATTGAACATATAAGGAATATATAGATGCAAATGCAGGAACAGTTAACCAACAACAGACTCTACTAAAAACATTAGCAAGCATTCATCATATTCAATTCATTCATAAGCAAATACATTGCATAAATAAGAATAACAGAGAATACTTATCTTGAAGATGAAGTTGTCCTGCAACTAGCTATGTCATTGCAAAGTTCCACCCAACCATAGGCCAGTTGTGTTCATTAATCTCTCAACACAACTACCACCCCCAAGTTGGGCATGACTTAAACAAGGAACCAGGGAACAACAGACTCACACATAGCGAAATCATATCACACACAGTCAAGCCAACCTTCAAATGCGTTTATCAGACTGTCCAACCAAGCCAACACGCAGTTGGGTTTATCAGGCTACATGAAATAAGCCAACTAACATATGGATTTCACAGGCTACACAACCAAGCCATCTCACTGCTAGGTTTCAGAGGCTATTCATCCAAGCTAGCTAACAGTTGGGTTTCACAGACTGTACACAGTCAAGCCAATAATCACATTAAGAAACAACCAAGCCAACTTACAGATGGGTTTCACAGGATACTCATACCAAGACATCTCACCGTTGTGTTTCACAGGCTATTCAGCCAAGCCATCTAGTTGGGTTTATCAGGATGTCCAACCAAGGATCACACATGGGAAAATGCACAACAAGATACAACCAATCGAATGTCCGATTATGTTTCACAGGCTGCCCAGCCAAGCCAATATACAATTGGGTTTCACAGGATGTCATTCAAGACAATCTATGTTTGGGTTTCACAGGATGCTAAGGAAGTGGAAAGGAAGAATGTCTAAGATAGTGGCTCATTCAAGAGCTACGGACACCTCCAAAATATCTATCTGGCCTGGAACCCACATTACCTGCACCCCAACACAAGGAAGCATCCCCTTTTCTACTACACAGTCCCTCGGGATATGCCTTTCCTTCCAGTTCTCTTCAGGGTGTGCATAGAATATTCACTAGCCACTCTTATCTTTTCATGAGGCTCTTCTCTGCATTAGGTTTATCAATCCCATTCACCATCTCTTCCACTCCTAAGTCTTGCATATAGTTCAGACCAAAACTAGGGTGTACATCACAACAAATCACAAGGAGAAAAAACAACACAGGGCTCCACTCTGTAACACAGATAACCAGGTTTTCATATCACTATGTAACACAAGATAACACTGTAACCCATCAACTAGGGCTTCGGCAAAGGAAAATACTTGCAGAAATGAGTAGAAACACTCTGCTAGCTCTCGTTGCGTCTGCGAAATAGGGAAGAATGAACAACGTTGTATGATAAATAATGAATGTTGAGGAACAAAAAAACCTTCCCCAAATGAGGGAATGATGGACTGGAATGTATCCACGTGCTTACTGACATCAAAAGAAAGAACACGACTTCCCAGACTATAGGCTGCAGGCACGCTCAGACTTGAAACTGAATACTATTCCTTGCTTTTCCCAAGACATTAAATGCCTCAACCTCTCTTCTGGAAGAATTGAATGATTGAGGAAAGGGGAAAAAAAGGTAGAAGAGGGATTATGGGTTTCCGCATTGACATCTGGTCTCACCCTATGGCTCGAGTTTGACTAACTATCCTCCCTATTCCTTGTGAAATCATGCCACCATCTCTTTCATGTTGCAGTGCATAGCTAGCTATGGTATTTTATTAAATTGTATATTTACATGGTGTCACAAAATATACTGTTCCTAACTTAGCACTATAACCATAGGTATCAACCTTGATCACCTATACACAAAACACCAAATTGATGGTAGGTCCTTGGCATTGAGCTGCTCGCCGTGATTTAAATAGAATATATACATCATGTACAATTTGAATACCATGGGGTCAAAACCGAGCTGTTGCATTCCCCTCCCCCTTCATTAGCATTGTCCTCGGTGCTTTACAAAATTGAACAAAATTGGATGCATTGATCGCATGGCATCCTCCAGCTCCCATATAGCCTCGTCCGGATCGTAGTGCTTTCACTGCACCTTTACCTGTTCAACGAATCGATTCCAGAGAACTATGACCTTCTTGTCGAGGATGCACAATGGATCAGTTTAGAACTCTCCCTCAGGTTCCACCTAGATCACATCCCAATTTATCACATGGTTAGTATCATGTACATATTTCTTAAGAAGAGAAACATGAAAAACATTATGAGCTCTAATGCTAGCAGGAAATGCAAGTCTATATGCAACTGACCCTATTCTTTCAAGAACTTCAAAAGGCCCACAATATCTAGGTGACATCTTGGCACAACTTCCAAGCTTCAAGGGACTCTTCCTTGCCTCACTCTGAGGTAAACATGATCCCAGATACTGAACTCTCTATGCATTCTATGCTTATCTGCATAGATTTTCTGTCTATCTTGGGATGCTTTTAGGTTCTACCTGATCTTTGCACCCTCTTACTCCATTTCCTTGATCAATTCCAGACCAAGTACAATCCTGTGCACTGGATTATCCAAAGTCACTGGTGTCCGACACCTTCTTCCATACAAGGGTTCATATGGACTCATTCCCAATTATGCTTGCTGTCAATTGTTATATGCAAATTTTAGCAAGTGTAAATAATCTTCCCACTTGGATGGTTTGTCCATCACATACATGCGAAGCATGTCTTCAAGCACTTGATTCACTCTCTCTGTCTACCCATTAGTATGAGGGTGGTAGGCGGTGCTAAAGTTCAACTTTGTACCCAAATCTGCAAATAGACCCTTCCAAGACTTCGAAGTAAACTTGGGATCCCTGTCAGAGATTATTGCCTTAGGGAAATCCATGCAATATGAAAATATCATTCATGAATATTTTTGCAATGGAATCAGTATTATATGTGGAATTAACCGGTATAAAGTGTGATTCCTTTGTCAACCTGTACACCAAAACCATGATGGAATCATGTTGTATTCGAGTCACCGGAAATCCTGTAATAAAATCCATGGAAATAACTTCCCATTTTATTCTGGAACTGGAAAAGGTTGCAATAACCCTGATGGGTGTCGATGCTCAACCTTCACATGCCGACATTTCATCTTCTTCAATTTATATCCCTCATACTTCTTTTCAAGGCTTTACTGCTGCAACTTATCCTTGATCTACACATACATTTAATCCTCAACAGTATGATTAACAATCTGTTGTCTAAAATTTGATTAGAAAATACTAAGAGATTCCACATGCATTTCATGCACCTTCTTGCTGAGTGCATCAACCACTTTAATTTATTTTCATTTTATGTGTTTGATCATACCACAATGGTCTGTCCTTAGCTCAAATTTTATGCCCATTAAGTAATGCCTCCACATCTTGAGAGCATGTAATATGGTTGCAAGTTCTAATTCATGAGTAGCATAGTTGTTATCATGCTCCTTCAACTTTCTGGACTCATAACATACCATGTGGTTGTATTGCATAAGAACTCCTCCAAGTCCTTGATTACATGCATCAGTACACACCACACAAATTTTTTCTAGGTCTGCAACTTTCAGAATTGGTGCACTTGTAAGAAGATTCTTCAACTGCTGGAAGCTTTCCTCACATCTTGGTGTCCATTCAAATTTTATCCCCTTCTATTGCAAATAAGTGATTAAATGAGCAACCTTTGGAGAATCCTTCAATGAACCTCCTGTAGTATCCTGCAAGCCCCATGAAAGATCTCACATTTGTCACATTTTTTGGAGTTGGCCAATTCATAATGGCTTCAATATCTTCAGGGTCCAAATGTATGCCCTCCTCTGAGATAATGTGACCCAAATAATGAATTCTATCTTTATAGAAGTCACATTTTCTCAACTTTTCACACAACTTATTCTCCCTTAGCAATTGCAATGTCAGTCTCAAATTTTCTTCATGATCTTCCTCAGTCTTAGAGTAAATAAGAATTCCATCAAGGAAAGCAAGATCAAACTTGTCTAGATACTTGCTAAAAAAACTATTCATAAGACACATAAATGTATTTGGTGCATTTGTGAGACCAAATGATACCACTACAAACTCATAGTGTCCATACCTTGTTTTGAAAGCTATCTTATGAATATGTTCATCTTTGATTCTTACCTAATGGTAACTAGACTTCAAGTCAATATTGGAAAATACCTTTTCTCCTCTCATTTGATAAAAAATGTCATCAATTCGAGGTAAAGGGTATTTATTTTTCACAGTAACCTTATTCAATTGTCTGTAATCAAAACATAACCTAAGTGTACCATCTTTTGTTTTCAAAAACATAATTGGTGCTCCCCAAGGGGACACACTTGGCCTGATATACTTCTTTTGCAGCAACTCTTGTAGCTACATCTTCAACTCTAGAAATTTTCGTGTGCTCATCCTGTAGGGTGTCTTGGACATTGGTGCTGCTTCAAAAACACGGTCAATTGTAAAATCAACATCTCTTTTTGGAGCAATTCATGGTATTTCATTAGGAAAAACATCCCTAAATTCCTACAACACATGAAATTCCTCCAACCTAAGGGTTTTATTCTCTGCTACCTCCAAAACATGGGTTACATACAATCTACAAACTTTCCTATAGAACTTCTTCAGCTGCATTGCTAAAATCTGCCTAACAGAAACCTCCTTTGGAATGCCTCTTATAACCCTTGGATTTCCCTCTTCATCCATGCATTCAAAAGTCTTCTTGTAACAGTCAAGATTAACTTTATGTGCTTCTAACCGGTCCATTCCAATGAGAATACCATAGGAACCAAGTGGCATAACATTTAAGTCTTCCCAAGTGACTAACTCATCCATGACTAATGGACATTTCTCTACTACTTCACTAACTTTTCTCTTGGTTCTAGTGGCTAGTTGAACTAACCATTATTTGCTATGATTTAACTTCTTAAAAGCACAAGTCTCAACAATTCTAGGAGTGACATAACTGTGAGTATATCCAGGGTCAATCAAAATAGAAACAAATTGCTCAACAATCTTACCTTCAACTTCAACCACAGTTAACTGGTGATCTTCCTGGTGGTCCTCTAGCGCCACATAAATTCTAGGGACAATACTTGCCACTTGACTCAATGTTTCAACTCCTTGGATGTTGTGATCTTTCCTTACATACCCATTCTCAATGTTTCAGCTCCTGCGCATATGGTTTTCTCCACATCTCCAACATTGGAGAGGTTCTCTGATCTCTTTTGGATCTCTTGGCCTTTCTCCCATCACTATGGTTGGCTTAGTCACAACTTGTGATAGCTTCCTTTGCTAACTTCGGAAGTGAGAAGGTTTGAAACCTTTCTTCCTTTGGTCAAACTTCTCATTCGTTTTATCCTTCTATGCGTTATGGATATCTGGTTTGGTTTTGTTTTGATCATAACAATACTTGGCCTTTATTATAGCCTCTTCTAGAATTCTAGGTTCATCAAACTCAATTCTTTCTTTGTATGACTGAGGTAATCCACTTAGAAAACGCTGGATTTTCATTTTATCATTCTTGATGTACCTGACATACCTCAACAACTCCAGGAATTTGTTTGCATATTCTTCCATGTCCAGCTGCCCCAATTTCAGCTCATGGAACTCTTTGATCTTATCATCATAGTACCTGTCAGAGAGGTACTTCTGGTTGAAATACTTCTTGAACTGCTTCCACACAATATTTCTATCATTGATATTATTTAGTTTCCTAAGGTTCTCCCACCATATAAATGCTCTTCCATTCATATTGAATATGGATATCCTTACTTTCATATTTCCATAGTAGTTTTGGACTTGAAAATATTTCTTCATCCCAAGAAGCCAAGCTTCAACTTCTTGACCATTCTTTACCTCACTCTTAAAGGTAGGAGGCCTTGCATTCTTAAAATCATCACATGATATGTTTTGCTAACACCTCTTCCTCTTTTTCCTATGAGATGAATAGCTTGAACCGCTAGTGGATCCTTCAGAGTCAGATGATACACTAGAAGACCTATTTCTTCTTCTAGCACTGCTCTTACTTCCTTCCATATTTACTTCCTGATGACCAGAGTTCATCTGCCATTGGATTTCTGTAAAAATCTGCGGCATGGCTGCATTCAGTTGATTATGCTCTTCCTGAGATTTAATCATTCTTTCATTATATTCTTTGTAACTTTACATCTCCACCCTTAGACTTCTCATGGTGGCTGCAATATGTGGGGGAGTATCTTGATATCTTCTTCCATTGGATTCGGTCTCAGCATTTCCAAATCGAATGTTTCCCCCCATAGCATCTGCCTCATACTCATAGGGATCTCGTGCATCATTCATTTTGTAGGTACTCATGGCCAAGCCAAAACCCACTCTTTTCCAAATTGCACTATGACTCTGCAAAATGTGTTAATAAACATGTTTTTTAGTTGCATAACAATTTTAGAATTTAGATACCATTGTTAGATGCAATGTTGCAACCAATAGTTCTGAAAACTATTCACTTGGACCATCCCAGACCAATGTTGAAACCATTTGCTCTGATACCACAATTCCACATACACGCTACATTGATACTGCCATGATGTCATGTACCCGGTGCACATACACCTGACTGATATGCATAATAATTTAAAACTTATTACGTATTTCTCTTTAACACAGTCATGGGTCATGTAACATATTTTAATTATTCATTCTCAGGCTTAATAACGACTGTAAAAGTTGTTCTACCCTTGACAGATCCACTTTGTAACCGAAAAGGTCATTTCCACACTAAATCTCTCCTTTTCGCACTCCACTTTTCCACCTTTCGCTACAAAACTCAGGAATGGGAAAACCAACAAATCGATACCCTGACTTGTCCACTTTTCGCCTTTCGCTATGAAACTTGGAAATTGGAAAAACAAATTTTGACAGAATTATTCAGCCTCATCCCGCCTTCTCCCTTCCATGTTTTCACCTTTCACCTTCCGCATTACGTGGGCGGATCTCAGAAATCGGAAAGACACATTTTTCCTTAACCTTTTTCCCATTTTCTACCTCTCGCCTTTGCCTTCCGCAAGAGGATCCTAGGGTGTGGAAAACAGACTTTTTCCTTAGACTCTAGGGATCTTTTTCTGCTTCCGACTTCCTCCTTCTGCAGGTGGATTCTGGGGCGTGGAAAACCAATATTCTTCCTTGTCTTTTTCCTTCTTTCCACATTCCACCTTTTGCCTTTCGCAAGCAGATATTGGAGTGTGGGAAACAAACATTCTTGTTTTTTCAACTTCTCTCTTCCCCCTCCCGCCTTCCACCTTCTGCAGGAGGATCCCAGGGTGTAGAAACGCTTAAGTCAGATGCCTTCTGACTCTATAACCAGGGTTCTAGCCTCCATGATCATAATCAAAATGCATTGAAGATATAAGGAATATACAGATGCAAATGCGGGAATAGTTAACCAATAGTAAACTCTATTGAAAGCATTAGAAATAATTCATCATATTCAATTCATTCACAAGCAAATACATTACATAAATAAGAATAACATAGAATACTTATCTTGAAGATGAAGTTGTCCCACAACTAGCTATGTCGCTGCAATGTTCCACCCAACCATAGGCCAGTTGTGTTCATTAATCTCTCAACACAACTGCCACCCCCGAGCTGGGAATGACTTCCACAAGGAACTAGGGAACAACAGACTCACACACAACCAAATTATATCACACATAGTCAAGAAAACCTTCAGTTGGGTTTATTAGACCATCCAACCAATCCAACACACAGTTGGGTTTATTAGGATGAAGGAAATAAGCCAACTAATAGATGGGTTTCACATGACACACAACCAATTCATCTCACTGATGGGTTTCACAGCTATTCAATCAAGCTAGGTAACAGTTGGGTTTCATATACTGCACACATTCAAGCCAACATTCACATTAAGGACCACCCAAGCCAACTAATAGATGGGTTTCACAAACTACTCAGCCAAGCCACCTTACTACTAGGTTTCACAAGTTATTTAGCCAAGCCAACTAGTTGGGTTTATTAGGATGACTAGCCAAGGATCACACATGGCCAAATGCACAATAAGAAATAACCAAGCCAATGTCTGATTGGGTTTCATAGGATTCCCAACCAAGCCAATATACAATTTGGTTTCACAGGTTGTCATCCAAGCCAATCTATGTTTGGGTTTCCTAGGCTGCTAAGGCAGTGGAAAGGAAGAATGGCTAAGCTAGTGGCTCATTCAAGAGCTGGGGACACCTCCACAAGATCTATCTGGCCTGGAATCCACATTACCTACACCCCACCATAAGGAAGCATCCCCTTCTCTGCTACACAGTCCCTCGGGCTATGCCTTCCTTTCCAGTGCTCTTTAGGGTATGCATAGAATATTCACCAGCCACTCTTATCTTTTAGTTATGCACTAGGTTTATCAATCCCATTTGACGTCTCTTCCACTCCTGAGTCTTGCATACAGTTCAAACCCAAGCCATGGTGCACATCACAACGTCAAACCACAAGGAGACACAACAACACATGGGCCAAACTCCCTTTATACTAGTTTATGGACAGGAGGCTATCATTCCTATGGAATATATTGTACCTAATTTAAGAATAACTATAATTATTGAGTTGATAGATGTGGGTGCAATTGAAGAAATATTATATCAGTTACTAAAGTTGGAGGAATATCACTTCATTATAGGTTAGCACCAATGAGTTGAAAAGGAGCGTCATGAGGCATGGGACGATCAACACATTAAGTTGAAGCAATTCCAACCTAGCGATTTTCTTTTTTTATGACAATATGTTTTTTAAACACATTGGTAAGCTTCACACACATTAGTTGGGACTGCATGCTGTTGAATATGTTACAGATGGGGGTATAGTTAAGTTGCATAGGTTAGATGGTACACCCATCGATGGTTTAGTAAATGGAAGTCATTTAAAACCCTATCGTGATATTCGTACTTCTATCGATTAAGTTGAGTCGTTGAAAAAAATTCTCACAAGTCTTGTATATAAGTCACATTTTGCATATTAAAGTCTTGTAGTTTGGGTGTCGCATTCCCAGTTAGCTATCTGTTGTAGTTAGCTATGTATCTCAGTAGGATTTCACCGCATGCTTTTTTGCAAAGTCCGCATTTAATGCATGGTAATAACTGCTTTTATTGCAAGTAGAGTAATGGCTTTAATAACGCATTATCATAAATTCTCGAAAAGATTTCAGTATGTGAAGGGATTGGTCTCCACCTTTCCTAACTTATTGCAGGTCAAGTAAAAATAACTACCCCGATGACCATATTGATTTATCGCATGCATATATATACTTTACCTCTAAATAGGAGTTAGTTGTTTCTTTGTAACAAACCGTGAAGTGTATTAAGCGAGCTAGTTGTCTACAACCAACTATATTGTGTTTGAATTTTCTCCATGGAGATTCTTGTATCAAGCTATAGAACTGTTCAAGATTCTGCTATAGAAATCCCATATGTGATACCCATTGTTGAGGAGGAACCAAAGGCAGTGTCTCTATTGGTTCCTATGATTCCGCTAAGAAAGAAACACACGGTTAGTCAGATAGTTTTTTTAGAGAAAAGATTTAAAGCTACTCATGATGTTGAAGCTTCTGGTTCGAGCTCAACAATCATACTACCAAGATATATTCCACCTAGAAAGGATGATTTTCCACATGTTGTCATTCGAAATAATGCTAAATATCCATTTGTGAAGCCAACCATTCCGAAGGGGGTTCATGTCACAACGAACATTTTAGAAAATTTGAAGAAACTGACATTTTCTAATCAAGGCTTGAGGAAGTTCCCTGAAATTCACATGCCAAAGTATATGAAATCAGTACAACTACTATAAGTTGGGCCTATTTAGTTGGTACCCATGGACTGGGATCGTGGTTTAGAGAAGTCATGATTTTTTTGTTGATGTACATGCCCCATTTCAGTCGAACTGTTGAAGTTAACACATGCGTGAAGAAATTGCTGGTTTGTTTTTATAAAGGGTGTTTTGGTTAGATACAATAATTTCTGTCGATTTTTATCTTATAACTACTATTAAAAGCTTACCCAAGGAAAGGGTTGACCCAACACCATTCTTTGATGGAAAGGAATAGGACAGAACCATTATTTCCTATATGAAGGAGAAGTATAATATCATGCAAGATAAGTGGGGCTTTGTTATAGCCTCCATTAACGAACAAGGTGTTAGATTTGCAGCTAAATTTTTGTTGAGGAATATGCTAAGGAAATGTGACTAAACCAGTGCATTGTTGGTAATATCGATGATGCTGGGCAATGTGATACATGAGTGCAAATGAATTGGGAAACATTTATATTGAATGAATGATTAGATGACACCATTAATGCATAGAAACAAGGTACCCCTTCTACTTATTCCTGGTTACTTATATTATTTTATTTTGTTGAATGGGATGAACCATCAAACTAATAGGGAATGGAAATGAATGTACCATGTTGAGGGGAATAATATGAAAATTTATGGTTTGATGAGAATCGACGACGACAACAAGAGAACAATATTCAGTTTTATATGCATGCTGATGCATTAAGGCATGACATTGGGATCCATTCAAGGATTGTTGTTGCGAATATCCAGTGTGTATCCAGTAGTACAGGAACATCATTAAGTTTATTGTAGGGGCTCACCATCTTTATCTTGCACCAAGGAGAGATCCCCAGCACGAGTTGTTGACCACTACGTTCTAGTTGTTGAAGGAATAAATTGATGCAATAGTTCAGGATTGACTCGAAGAATGGAAGAATCATGTCACATATGAAATATTATCTGTTGAAATTGAGTTGTAACATGAAGGCACATCAAGGACACAACCATGCAACCCACAATAATAAGATAACTTGCCCAGGTCGCACCATAACAATGATGAATATTCAAGCGCTACCTAGATAGATCCAAATGTGGAGCTGAAGCAAAAAACAATAGAGACAAAGAAAAAGAGCAGGAAAAAATAAAAAGTCGTCAAGGATTCCACATCGATTGGGTTGACTGATGATGACTATAAATTGCTCGCAAACCGAATGGATGGAGTCACTAATGAAATGATGCAAAAAATTGATAGTCGCATACTGCGTTATTTGAGGGAGTCATAGACTTACTTGAAACTCTCTATAAGGTCATGAAGGAAGTTAGAGTTGTGGTTACTAACATGCCAGCATAGTCATTAGACTTTGGCCCATCTCATGATCGTCTAGTCAAGCTACTAGTGTCATGGCAATAACGTAAAGTATAGATAATGTCCAAAGCACTTGATTTGGGTGCGACATAGATTAAAAACATGGCCCAAGACATTGGCTATGCCAGGGTAGATATGGCTGCACTACCCATCTTTATGTTGCACAGTATTCAACTGGCCGTAGTTGAAGAAATCAAGCTTGAGAAAATATAGTGTGCGAGCATATGAAAAAGAAAAACAACATGGTGTCATCACTTCAAACTCAACTGGAGGAAAAAGAACAACAAGCGCAGAAGTGGCAGCAGGATATGCACCAACTTGGCAAGTTTTTTCTATTTCCTATAGAGAAGTTATAGAGTTTAGGGTTGCAACCAAAATACTTGCTGAAGCATGTGTATTCAAATTGGGTGAAGTTACTAATGATTTCTTACAGAATATTGCAGAGTTAGAGGCCAACCTACTTCCTAGTACAAATCCTGAAGTATTGGCTGAGCGATGAGTGATAATTGATGAAGATGTAATACAAGTTCAATAGGTTGAGGCACTTTGTGCCAAGGCATATGAGAAGGTGTCCCATGCATGGGAGGCATTGATGGATAATGTTGAGATGCTAGAAATATTAGAGAAACTTCATGGAGTAGAGTCAAGTCTGACTAATCCATGACACTCATTGAAAACATTGTCACTGATCGAAAACATGGGTAAGGATGCTGAGCTTAATCTATTGCAACAACAAGTCTCCAAACTATGAACACAACAACAAATAAGAACTGATCATGTCATGGAGCTTTAGGATGAATCATAGTTAGTAGCGACGACTATTCACCTAGTTCATGTTGAAGTTAAGAAGGTTGTAGATCCAACTATGGTAGATGTTTCAAAACATATCAGTACTAAAATTCTTGCGAAAGTTGCCAAGATTAAGGAAGATTTTCAGTGATAGACCAAGGATGTAATGAAAATATTCCAAGATTAAGGAGAATGTTCAGCAATAGATTGAGGATGTAATGAAAATATTCCAAGGTTTTCAAGAAAGGATGGATGTGATAGAATTTTGTACTTGATGTGGCTCAGAACGAGCCACATGTGAGTGTTGGGGGCCTATTGGTCCTAGGTAAAATATAAAAACGTTTTGGTTCTAAGATGGAAAACTTGTTGCAATGTCAACAGGGTTGCAACGATGCATGGATTGAAATGGTCGGTTCTGACAATTTTGGCAGTTTTTAGGGAAAGAAGTAATTGCATTGATGAAGTCAGAAGGAAAAGTCGGTGAGTTAGTTAGAAGGGTTGTCCATTTTTGGGTAATGGGTGAGGGAAATGTAAATGCGGCCAATAGAGCGTATGAAATGTAAAGGGTTGGGATTTTTAGAGGTGATCTTTGGTTTAATTTTGGTTGGGTTTTATTCTATTCTTCTATGTGTCAGTTAAATTCTGTCAATTAGTTCCCTTAATTTTAGTAAGGTGAAGTTTTGTGTTATTTGGTAGAGGGTGTACGGAGGAAAATATATGTTGATATGAGGAAGAGTTTGTAATGTTGGTAGTTTGTATGCATTATATGAAATATATGAATAGGAGTTGAGGAAGTATTGTCTTCACGGGGTGTGTGCGTAGACTAAATGTATTGGATATTGGGGAGAGATGTCTGCGGGATATGTGCACAGAAAAAATTGTTTAAGACTCGATACTTTCTAATAAATAATTGCTTTTGTGTTTTTTCTTATACTGGGTTTCCACATTAATATCCTATGTCAAATGTTTGTGCGTGCTAATTGAGTGGATGTTCTATTTTTTGTATTGTTGTGATTTATGATGACATGTTAGCTTCTGATTAAGTAATTAAAATGACAACACTTAATAAACCTTATGGATGTTTCATAAGTTTATGCATGGCTTATAAAAAATTGTTGATAGTTTGTGTGATGACCTGTCTATCAATGCTTAACATGAGATGATCCCCTTTACCGCTACAAAAACCTAGTTCCTGCATCTCCTATAGGTATCTCAGGTGAGAATTCACTTGTGTTGTAGGTGTTGATGATAGGATTAAACCCTATTGGGCCGGTACCTTTGGGTTTTGTTGGCTAGTGTGGATGTTGAACCTGGGACAGTAAAAGAGAAATCCAACAACAATTTTATATTCTTTGCATGTATAGCAATTGACAAAGTTGATAGTCGACATGTATGAGTCAACTAGAGTAAGTGACAGATGGTGGATCTTTGGATGGTCGACCAATCGAAATAGTTGTTTGGTCGAAGGAAAAATACTAGTCAATGGGAATTTGATAGAATGATCAAAGATCAACAAGAAATTGACCAAAGTTGACCCAATTAAGTCAACTATAACATAATAATTTAAATTGGTTATGAAGTAATAGATTGTCATTAATGAATAACTGGTTGTATTTCATCTATAAATAAGATGTAATGGCTATGAAGTATCATCATGGCATGACGTAATGAAGTTTGATATGTGGTATACCAATTCATGGTTGTAAACACCTATTTTTGAGTTTTTTATTAATATATGAATGAATTAAGCTCACGAGTTTTCTAATTTTCCTCCAGGAGAGAGATTTTTGGGGTAATTTTTGTGTAATGTGTTGATGTGTTGTGTGCCATTGTCTTATGCTTATAGTGCTTAAATATATGAATCAATTAGAAAAATTGTTGTAATAAGTATTAGAACCAATGGATGGTATCATAAATATATTTGGTTGTAGGGGGCACTTTTGTTTATGATGGTTTGGATTGATGCTAAATCTGGGGAATACCTATTACAATGGGAGATTTCTGAAAATATTGATTTATAGTTAAGAATGGCTAACACATTGATGATATAATTTGAAAAGTTTAATGGGAAAGAAATTGAGCTTTAGAATCTTACAATGGAGGATCTCCTTGTAGACCAAGAAAAATAGATTGCATACGACCCATGAACAACTCTAGAAGGTATGTCGAAGGAAGATTAAAAAAATATTGATAGAAATGCAAGGAGTAAAATATGACTCTATTTAGTAGATTCTATATTGTTGAATGTCTCAGAATAAGACACTGCAAAGAATCTAAGGGAAAATTTTGAAAACTTCTACGAGTAGAAATCTAGAGGTAACAATTTGTTTCTTAGAAATAAGTTATACCTGTTGAGGATGGGTGAAGGTGACTCTGTTATAGAGAACCTAGATATGTTAAACATTGTTATTAGTTAGTTGTTTTCCATGGATATTAAAATCACCAAGGAGTAGAAATACATTTGTTTGTTATGTTCTTTGTTGGATTCTTGGAATAACATGTTCATGGATATTGGAAGAAACAATACCACATTGAATATTGATGATATGGTTGCATCTCTGTTTTCAAAAGAGATGAGGGAACATAACATGGAAATAGTGACCCATGAAGACTTAATGGTAAGAGTTTGACTGATAGACAAAGGAAAAGGAAAAACATTGGGTAGAAATTCAAAGTCAAGAGATACAAGAATAAGCTTCTTGGTCTAATGACAAAAACATGTTGATGATACGGTAACGTCAGACATTATAAAAGAAACTGTAAGTCGACATAATTCAAGAAAGGAAAAGGGTTCAAGGAAGGCTAGTCAAATGAAAGTAAGTATTCCAAGAAGAGAATGGATATTGCATTTGGAACAAAAGTACATAACTATATCATGACCCTTGGATGATAGAATCTAATGCATCATATAATATTAAACCTCATAGAGAATGGTTCTATGAGTATGAGAAGATCGACGGTGGTGATGTTCTACTAGGAGATGATTCACCTACTAGGATATTTGAATGAGGTAAAGTTCGATTGAATGAGGTAAATATGGAAGATCAAGAACACTTATAGGAGTACTATGTATCCCAAGTTTGGATCAAAACTAGTCTCAATAAGTAATATGGGGAATGCACACGTGCAACTTGTATTTGAGAAAGATACATGCAAGATGATGTGAGGATCCATGGTATGTATGAGGGGAGTTTGGAGTGGAAACTTGTATAATATTTTGGGAATAAAAAACACCAATGAAAGTGATAATGTGGTATGTCTAGAGTCTAACATCATATATTCATGTCTATTCAACTCGACCATGTTGTGGCATCAACAGATGGCACATATAGGTTTGAAATCTATTTGTGGTATGCATACTAAAGGTATGGTCAAAGGTATATTTGATTGTCCTAAATATTTCACTTTGGTGAACATTGTAGTTATGGTAAGTAGAGTCATGTAAGGTTCTCATATGGTGCTAATAGGGATAAAGAAATAATGGAGTTAATTCATAGATGATTTCTCTAGAGTGACATGGTTGTATTTTCATAGGAAGAAATATGAGGTTTTTGAGAAGTTTCAAGAGTTCAAAAGTATTGTGGAGAATAAAATAAGTAAAAATATCAAGGCGTTAAGAATTAATAATGATGGAGAATTATGTAAAAAGGAATTTGACTAGTTATACTAAAAACATGGTATAGCTCGACAAAACAAAACTCCATACACACCTCAATATAACAAAGTTACCGAAATAATGGATATAATGTTGATGGAGAAGGTGAGGAGCATGCTCAATGGTGTAGGATTCACATAAGAATTCAGGGTAGAGGGAGTCGACACAACATGTTCCCAGGTGTATAGGTTGACGTTGACAACTCTAGTTGAAAATACTCCTTATGATGCATGGGATCGTAAAAGGACCTATATTAAACATCTCAAAGTATTTGGGTGTGAATCCTTTATGCATATCCCAAAGGAGAAAATAACGAAAATCGATAGCAAGTCAAAGAATTGCATCTTGCTCAGGCTCCAGAATGGAGTAAAAGGGTATTAAATGTGGTAACCAATGATCAGGAATGTAGTTTATAGTAGACATGTGACATTCAGAGAAGTCATAGGAACTTCTGTGGATGAAGAGGTTAAAAGAGAAAAACTAGAAAAGAAAGAGTTTGAAATGAACAATGAAAGTATGGATATATGCGAGTTGATTGAATCTGACGAAGAGGTGGAACAATAGACTCTAGATGTCAAGAGGTTTGATTGATCAAGGAAACAAATTGAAAGGTATATTCCACTCAACTTTCACTCTACTTTTGCATTATTTGCATAGAAGGTGATCCCAAATTAGTAAAATAAGGGATCAAATTGACAGAGGGTAAACTATGGAAAAGGGATATGCAAGAATAAATGTTGTCCTTGAAGAATAATGAAACATGGGATCTAGTTGCATTACCAAATGGAAGAAAATCCATCATCAATAAGTGGGAATTTGAGAAAAAGTTAATATATATATATATATCGATCTATATCATATTAGAAAATTCAATATATATTTATTTAAAATATTGATAAATTTCCCTTGTTTAGCATGACTAATGTCAAAAGGATCTAGCCAACACATGAGGCATCTCTAGATGCTCACATCAAAAGAGATTTAATTGGCTCATAATTCAGAAGGGTTTTTGGTGGGAGAAGGATAGTGCAATTACTATGAACATGAGTGCTTTCATTCCCTTGAATTTGTGGCTTTAAATACTTTAAAGATAGACAAGTATGCCCCTGAGTGCAAGATGGTTATGCATGCTTGGAGGGTCAGTATCATAAAGCTAATTGATAGGGAGGACAAATATTTTGATGTTAAACATGGAAATGAGAAGAACTGGAGGGAATGTGACATTGATCCTAGGTCTATTTGTCCTTCTATATGGATGCATAATTCTATGGTAGATTGTATATCCAAGCTCAGTAATGCTTTGACTGTAGGGAAGTTGTGGATCACTTGTTTCCTCTTGCATAACATAGTTAAGGGGGTTTTCTTGAATCTTATTTTTCTCTAGTTCTTTGGCTTCATGGTTCCTTGACGACTAGCTAGAAGTCCTTACATATTGAGGAATTTTTTGAAGCTATGGAAGATTTCTCAATCGAAGAGTATGAGTAGGATCAAGAGAGGTCAAAATTTCTAATCCCACACTAGACCATCAAGAAAATTCTAGGTGGTGTCTTAATGTAAAGGGAGTTTTTTCAACCTGAAACTCTTCAAGTTATCAAAAATATCATGGATGAATTGGAATATATTGAAGGGTAGTTTGACATCCTGGTTGAGGCAACAAAAACCTATTATCATATGGTTAGTGATAGTGGTAAAGGCTCCTAGGTGGATCATATTGTGATTTTCTAGACAAGACTGCACCAAAGTAACTATGGTAGGCCACTATGATATGGTTTTGTTCTTCGATAGTTTAAGTTGGTTACGTTATTTGAGTTGGATAACTTAATAGTCACTATGTAAACCTGGTTTCTATTTTTTGGAAGGTCTTGATACTCTATGTAGTTATTATGTCATATAATTTTACCTTGTTAGACTTTCCCTAGGACTAGTTTCCTTGTTATGGGTAACCTTTGTGTAATTTTTTCTTTCTTTTAAACACTAGTCAAAAGAACTAGCTTATGCAGGTTGGTCTGGTCTCCATAAGGAATTCCAACCAAAGTTATGTTTTGTACATCATGTATTTTGATAGCTAATAAAAATTCTCCCATCTTACTTTTAAAAAAGAGATTGAGAAATTTGAGCTTTGATTTTTCATCATTTGTAGGTGTTTAATAGATTGAAGTTAAGGTAAATTTATCAAATAGAAAATAAATCTAAGTATACTCATATAAATATTTTGGAATTTACATTCTTCATATACTAAGCTCTAATAGTATAATTGTGGTGGGCTAATGTAAGTTGGAAAGATACATTTTTATTATTATTATACAAAAATGGATATATGATTATATTATAAAGGGTTTGTGGTGATCCAAACAACCAAATATTAGAAACATGTCACGGTTTATCCAAAATTTCTCTTGCAGGCTAAGCCAACACAACATAGTCTCCCATAACTACAAAAGGAGTCCAGAAAAGTACATATCTATGATATCTATAACTGTAATGCCTAATTAAATATCTAATAGTATTATACATGTAAAAAAATATAGAAAAAAAAACAAATAAAATGATGACCACCACGAACTTCCTCCATAAAGTGATAACCTTGATCCAAAGTAGGAAGAACTTGAGAAAATTATTATTGTATGGAAAACACTACCATTTGTTGCATTGTTTCTGCTTCCATGTGCTTATAGCTTGAAAAAAACCATAGGATTCCCTACAAGTTTCTGAGAACCATGGAAAAACCCAAGTATGATGTTATAATGCATCTCCATGTTTGTAATTAATTTATCTATCTCCTATCCTTGTTCCTTAACTATAGATTCTAAGTATTTCTTCTTACTTTCTTTCTACTTCAAGTGCCAATTGAATTAATTAATGGTTTCACTCATGTTGCAGTTTAAATTGCTATTTATGCACTTGATAAATTATAATGTTCTTTATCTCCCTAATTATGTGATCATCACAAGGACTATAATTCATGGAATTCATTAAGACCCCAAACCATTGGATCCAAGCTAAGATAGTAACCATAAAATTCACTACAATTCCAAAAAAAATAAGGGCCCAAATCCATATACACCAAAATATACCCTTCTTAGATGATAAGGTCGTAAATAATATTCAGTATTGAAAATAACATCCCTCCAACATAACTCAAACTAGAAATGTCAATACAAGGGAAAATCACTTACATATAGTGTTTATCCAAGAGAGACAAAGTGCATCAGGCCTAGGCCAATGGCTACCAAACCTGTTAGGATATATTTCAACACTAGGATAAATAAGAATAAACCATGAATCATATGCTACATACAAGATCCATAAAGGAGTGACGTCGACATAATACATATCGAACACCAAAGGAACTTAAGGCATGCAGGGGTTTTATGCTTCCGTCACACACCTTTAATAAAAAATGTTATGCATGGAAGTGGTCCATTTGGTGGTTACAAATTTATCACTCTTCATTCACTTCAAATTTCTTGGATAGAGAGAATTGATAATTCATAATGTTACTTGTGCTCATAACAATCATGGGAATCTAGTGGTGCTCAAGGGAATCTCCATTTTTTACCAAGACCCCTTGTCGAGGTAACACTACAAGGGAAATTCCCTTAAGTTGAGGTTATAGTGGATGATCCTCTCAAAATATCCCAAATATCCATTTATAGTAGAGGTCACTAGCAGAGGAGATCTTCCAGAGTTTTTAACACATGCTTTTTTTTTCCAGTACATTTAATCACTACGTATGCATTGGTATTTTTATCAATAACGTGCATTGGGGATTCCAAAAATCGTGTTGCACCACTACCAAAAACCAACAATGATAAAAAAACTAAATTTATGCAACTGGTGCAAGAATTTTCTACAACCAAAGTGGCGTGTTACCTAATACCAAATGCCTCGATGTGTCAAACAATTGAATGCACTGGGTAATATTTTATTTAATATGTATATATATTATTTTATTATTTTTTTTGATAATTATTTTAAAAAAACTAATAGAAGTGTGTGGCGATCCTTAATTGCCTCGGCATGCCCAAATATTGGGCACCCTAAAACATGGTTTAATAAAATAACCACATCATCAAAATAATTTTTACCCTCCATAGAGTGCCTGAGCCCATATGCATTGGTGACATACATCACTCCCATTGATTCCTTGACATATGTGATGAGCATGGTGACATTGCTCATTTCTATTTGTTGCTGACTCAACTTTAAATTTTTCTAAATGATGGGAAAAAAATTGATTTTTTCCACACATCGCCATGATTCCTCCCCCATGGGCATTTGAGTAGGTAAATTGATTGTTACTTCATATTTTAAAATTTTAGCTATTAATTTTGAAACTGAGCCTCAATTTATCATTTTTTTTCAATTTTGTTTTTAAAAGTCACGCGATACGTTCAAGTCATTTGGATCGTACCACTTGTCGATACACCCTATAAAATTTAAGGTGCACTATATGCAGTGTAGTTATAGTCGAAGTGGACTGCCTTAATGGCACACTACCCTTTCGTAGCACACCACATTTACATAAATTTCAATTTAAAACTATGAAACCCTTTGCATTGCCTTCACGACACATAATCACACTGGTTGTTCTATGCACTTATGTGTATTGAATGTACCATTGAACATGATAAAGGACATGTAAAAATTAATTTATATGGTGCTTGTAGTAGATGTCAACACTCCGTACTAGTGAAATTATGTTTAGGTGGCAGAATATGAACACATTCCCAATTAACAATCAAATTGAAAAGACTACGATGCTCCTAGTTCATGAAGGAAAACCAATATCAAGGAATTTATTTGATATAGACACATCGACCTATGCAATTAAAATTTTTCGCAGGCCCTAAAAAATCATAATCCAACAATGTTTATAGTGCACGTCAGTGCATTGGTTTTTAGTGCTTTGACATTCATTAGGTGTATGATGCACATATTTCCAATTAACACTAAAATTAAATGAAGTGAGCTAGCTCGGGAGCAATCCTCCCTCCATCCGACAGAGGAGGAGCAAAGTCAACGCTAACTTTGCTCCTCCTCCATCCAATGAGAGAGGATTGCTCCCGAGCTAGCTTACTCCAAATTAAATAAGCAACAATGCTTCTAGTTTAGGTTACCGCACCAATACTAGGGTCTTTAATTGGTACATATGCATAGACTCCTAAAATTTTAATTTTTTATAGTACCGGCGTGTTTAATTTTTTTGAGCACACTGTTGTCGATGCGTTAGAATTGAATGTGCACCGCTAGCGGTGTCCTAATATTATATTGGCACACCGCTTGTCATTTTTTTGAAAAAAAAAGTATTTGATTTTAGTAAATATAATGCTCATATAATGCTTTTATATGTAAATTTATAACATTGATTGATGTTATATGTAAAAAAATATGCTAGCACTATTAGTTAAGGAAACAATAAGAAGCATGCATTGATTAATACAACTTTCAAGGAGAATGAGAAACTAGAGAGAGGGAGATGAACTTTTACCCTCATCCCATTACTCCTTAGACTAGAGACCTATTGAGGAATGTCAACCTCTACAAGTTCTATCAGGAGGTGAAATTGTTCAAGGGGAGCAACACATTACTTATCTAGTTCATATGACGCTGAGATCATCATAGGAGGGAATTTTTAGTTGGTTTCAATCAGTGGTTCCGACCCATTGATGATTGCATATATTTTATCATTGATTTATTCAGGAGAGGGGAGGAATTTCCTCAGTTCCCTAATGTCATATCTAGAGTTGCAATAGAGAGTCATCTAGTGTTAGTTTTTCAACATTAAGCTAGCATTATTAGGATCTTTAACTGAGAGAATAACAAGCACATCAATCAAAACATAAGAGACAATGAACACAGTGCTTTCCTCAGGGAAACCATAAAGGAGAAAACCCTACAACTTCCTCAGAGATAGAATCAGCACCAAAATAGTAAAATCCCAAAACAGTAAGATGCACTCCCGAAAGCGGTAGTCTTCTTCTTGTCTAGCCCCAGTTTCTTTCCTTCCTCAACTATGCGCTACACTCGAGTGTGTGAGTGATGTGTGTGATAAATAGAGAGGCTCACTCTCTATTTATATTCTTTCATTCACTTGAAGTGAAATCCAACATGTTGGCCTCAATTAACGATTACTTACTAGAGCCGACATCTCTAGGAGTGTCTAATAACCCTAGTGCCCCGGAACTGTAGGGAATTTAACTCTTACACAATCAGAGAGTTACCCACTATGACTTGACATGACTTGTTTACATTATTGATCCTCCCGATTGGAACATCGGGGCATGACAACATGACTCAAATACATAATAGATACATCCCGGAATAAACATCGGGTTACAATACATAAGATACATAGATGAATACATTCCGAAGTTACAAATACATCAACACTCCCTCTTAACTAGGAAGGTATTCTTTCAACACAATTTTCAGCACTGGTCTTCTTCTCTGTATCAATTGGATCATCTCATCATCTGCATCTCAAGTCATCTTCATCTTCAAGTCATCTGATTCTTCAAGTCATTGTCATCCTTCAAATCTGGACCATCTCTATATATAGATCATCATGGGACATCATCACTGGATCTGGATCATCTCTCGATCTGGATCAACATCACTGGATTGGATCTGGATCATCACTCAATCTGGATCTGGATCTGGATCATCACTCGATCTGGATCATCACTGGATGTCATCACTGGATCTCGATCATCACTGGATCTGGATCATCACTGCTGGATCATCATCACTAGATCTTGATCATCACTCAATCTAGATCATCACTGGGCATCATCATCATGGGTGCTATCTCATGATTCTTCTCCTCACAGGAAGTTCTATAGAGCCAGCCCTTTTTCATGCTGGTTGTAGGCCTAGCCTCCATGTAGGTATTTCTCCCAGCACTTACATCTGACCTACTCGTCAAAAAGGCATGCCCAACACTCACATCTGATCATGTAGGAACCAATCCTATAATCATATCAGAAAGGCCCAGCACTCACATTCACCAGCATGATAGGAACTCAAACTACTATCATCTATGAAATGGCTCAGCACTTACAACCACCAGCATGATGGGAACCCAAACTACTATCATCTGTGAAAAGGCACAGCACTCACATCCACCAGCATGGTATGAACTCAAACTAATACCATCTGTGGAAAGGATTAGCACTTACAATCACCAGCATGGTAGGAACTCAAACTACTACCATCTGTGAAAAGGCATAGCACTTATAGTCACCAACATGATAGGAACTCAAACTACTATCATCTGTGAAATGGCTCAGCACTTACAACCACCAGCATGATAGGAACTCAAACTACTATCATCTGTGGAAAGGACACTGCACTTACATCTAAGTATGTGGGAACACATCCCTCAGTCACATCATAAAGGCTCTCAGTCCTAGACTGAGGATCCCTGGTACCTCACCAGGTAGCTCCATTCAAAGAATGGCGGTAGCCCTTATATCTGACACAAAGTTAGAATGGCTTAGTACTCATATCTAACATGGGAGGAACCTAATCCTTTAGCCATGACATAATGGCTTCAACCGTTACATCTGATCAAGTGGGAACACATCCCGCTGTCACATCAGAATGGCCATGCACTCATATCTGATCATGTGAGAACAAATCTCACGGTCATATCAGAATGACCCTCAGTCATAAACTGAGTTTTCCTGGTACCTCACCAGGAAGCTCCATTCCAAGAATGGAAATAGCCCTTATATCTGATCATGTAGGAACCGATCCCACAGTCATATTAGAATGGCTTAGCACTCACATCTTACATGGAAGGAACCAATCCTCTCACCATGACAAAATGGCTCAGCCCTTACATCTGACCTGCTCGTCAGAATGGCTATGGATATTAGCACTCATATCTGTCATGGAAGGAACCAATCCTCTCACCATGTCAGATTGGCTATGGGACTCATCACTTTCCCTTGGAGGAAACCTCGATCTGGAGAACACCAAGCTTCTCCCTGAAGTAATCAAACTCCACTCTAGCCAATGGCTTCGTCAATACATCAGCTATCTGTTCCTCCGTTGCAACATACTGGAGCTTCAATGCTCCCTTCTACACCATATTCCTGATATAGTGGTACTTGATCTCGATATGATTCGAATTGTAATGAAACAATGGATTCTCTGACAAATTCACGCAACTTTGGTTGTCACAATGTATACAAGTAGCATCCAACTGGAGATCAAATAAATCAGACAGTAGCTTCCGCAGCCATACTGCCTCACAACTAGCTGAACAAGCTGGTACATACTCTGCTTCAGCTGTACTCAGTGCCACACAGGATTGCTTCCTGCTAAACCAAGAGATCACTCCTGATCCCATACTAAAGCAACACCCTGAAGTGCTCTTTCTATCGATGGCACTACCTGCCCAATCTGAATCAACATAACCCTCCAGGTTAATATTTTGATTCGCATCGTACTTGAGCCCATAATCAACTATACCTTTCAAGTACCTCACAATATGCTTTGCAGCAGTCAAGTGAACATTTCTCGGATCTATCAAAAACTGGCTCAAGGTGTTCACAGCAAAGCAAATGTCTGGTCTCATGTTCGTCAGGTACATTAATGACCCAATCATCTGACGATACATCATAGCATCAACCGACTCTGATGAAGCATCACTCAATAGCTTCAGGTTCGATGCCATAGGTGTGGTCATAGACTTACAGTCCATCATCCCAAACCTCTTCAGGATCTCTACTGCATATTTCCCTTGTCCAAGGAAGATTCCATCTGTACTCTGCCACACCTCCATACCTAGAAAGTAATGCATCATCCCCAAGTCCTTCATCTCGAACTCAGCAGCAAGATTTCTCTTTGTATCAACAATCAACCCATCTGTACCTGTCACAAATAGATCATCTACATATAGTAGAAGCATCACTGGGTTTCCATCTTCAACCTTGTAGTAAAGGTTGGAATCTGCTTTACTCTTGGTAAAGCCAAAATTGGATAGAAAGCTATCAATTTTGTCGTACCAGGTCCTGGGTGCCTGTTTCAAACCATACAGGGCTTTCTTCAATCTGCATACATGAGACTCTTTTTCATGTGTCTCAAAACCGAGTGGTTGTTCTACATACACTTCCTCTTCCACTACACAATTCAAGAAAGCAGTCTTGACATCCATTTGGTGTATCTTCCATTTCATCACTGCAGCCAAAGCAAGTACTGATCTAATGGAAGTGTATCTGGCTACAGGTGCAAAGGTCTCTTCATAGTCTATTCCCTCTTTCTGAGAGAAACCTCGAGCTACAAATATTGCCTTATACTTTTCAATGCTACCATCTGCAGCATGCTTGATCTTGTAGGTCCATTTGGAAGTTACAATGGACTTCCCATCTGGTCTTGGGACAACATCTCAAACATCATTCTTCATGATCGATTGGTACTCTTCGATCATAGCATCCTTCCATTCTTTCTGTTCTACCACTTCTTCATAACTGGAAGGTTCTTTATCAATAAAATCACATAGTAAAGGTTCTCTCTGATTCTCTTCTGGAGCCCCATATCTTTCCGCACCTTGGATAAGTTCTCGTACCCAAGCAGGTTTCCTCTTATGATAATTCTTCTCTAGAGGTGGATCTACAGGTCTTTGTGGTTCTTCAAATTCTCGATCTTCTTCTTGAGCTTCTTCATTCATGGTTCTATCATGAATTCTGGGTGCTTCTGCTTTTTCTTATTCAGGTTCTTCAGCAGGTATCTTTGTTATACACCTGAATGGCACCTCTCCGTCCGAGTGCCGACATCCCTCATGTTGGTACACAAAAGGAAACTTATGGATAGATGTCTGCCCAAACACTATAGGTTGGTTTATCATGAAATACATTCTTTCCCCATCCACCTAGTTACTTTTTCATTTTGATATGTTGAGATGTATTCGCGACTATCCTTCTATACAACTCGTGCATCACTCGCGAGTCTCGGTTGTTACAAGTCGCGCATCCATGTATTTGCGGGTTGCCCTTATGGTAAGTCGTGAATCGTTCACGGGTTGCTCTACTACATACCCGCGAATATGTCTCAAACATTAAAACATAAAAACATTCGCTGATTGGAGATTAGTTAAGTTATTTTAACTTAATTTCCTTAACTGCTACAACTTCCCCAACCTTCGAGAACTGCCTTATTTCACCCATATAAATATAGGCCTTGGGGAGGGTGTTGATACTTACACTTAGGGAGAAAAGTTATGCTAGTGGATTATTTACAGAAGCCTTTGGAGCAGAGAAACTCAGAATCCTTTGGTTGCAGAGGAGTTCTTGTCTTAGACGTTGGGTTGTAACCTTAACTCTTTCCATTATTGATAATAAAGAGATTACTTCTTCCATATGTGTTTCATGTCTTGTGGTTTGATAAATGTTTATATTTCAGAATGATATATGTTTTATCTAACCTGCTTATATGTATATGAATCATCTTGTATTTGGAAGAGTGTTTCTTGACAGATGAAAGAGGAGCAATCTTGAAGACTTTGGAAGTGGAACAGAGAGGAAGAGGATAGCAAGGATCGATCTTTGTTTAACAAGTAAGTCCTTCTAACCCTCCTATTTCCTATTTTGTACTTTAGAAGTCAATTGTCTGCAAGTAATTGAGTATGTTGGTAACCCCACACCTAGGGTTATTAGGTGGATAATCCTGTACAACAGAACTGGCGACTCCGCTGGGGATAGCCTAGACTACTGTAGGTCATTTCTGCCATCCTGACCAGTTTTTGCTTGTGAGTCTGTCTGTGATTTTTATCCTGGTTCTTATTTTCTTCATCATTTGAAAGTCTTGGGTTTTTTCTTGATTTTTTGAGAAAATTTGTATACCCATTCGTGGGTTGTCTTTCTAGACAGTCGTGAATACTGGTTTGCATTCGTGGGTTGTAATACTAGACAGTCGCGCATCATTCGTGACCTGCTCTTATACACAGTCGCCAATACTCCTGGAAATTGGGATTTTTAAGTAAGAGTTTGCTTGTTCTTTTTCTTGGTATAATCCCTGTTTTCTGAGAAGATTTTCTTTAAGAATGCTGTAGAGTTTGTTTGAATGCCTCAGGTGATCACACTTCATGCTTCTTGAAAGCCCTTGAGTCTTTTGTGCTTGAGTTATTTACTGTTTGCATCTTGAAGTATTTTGGCCTGTTTGGGTTGTGGGTAAAGTGTCTTAGTCCAGATCAGTGATTAGGGTCTTGGGCTCTGTTTTTTCCAGTCTGTCTTCCAACAGTAGCTGGTTGTCACTTGCCTTTGTAAGCCTACAGTGATTCTTATCATTGTTTGCACCCAAGCTAGGGTTCCTAGCATTCCTCTTTGTGGTGGTCTATTGGTTCTGTAAGTCTGTTTGCTTCAGTTTGTGGATTTTATACAGTTTATAAGTTTCAAGTTTACTCAAGTAGAGTGCATTGTAGATACATAGTAGATTTTTGAGCATTTTTAAACGTGAAAAGAAAACATAGTTAACCTTTTGCATTGGGATTTTGCATAAGTAGTGTTTGTTTCATTTTAAAAATATAATCTCAAAATATACAAAAATATAGGCTTAGTTTCTCTTATTGTTGCATTTAGTTCATCAATACATATTTGCAAGAAAATGAAAAGAAGTTTATTTTATAGTAGTAGTTTGCTTTTAATACACCTTTACTTTCATTTATTTCTTGTTTGAGTCAAAACACCATACAGCATATCACTCCGTTACCTCTTGAGTAAAGAGCAACCCTCTAAAATAAATGCATAAATTAAAATTTACTAGTAAGTTTTTATTTTTAGGGGCCTTTCACCTACTAGCTTAGGCTAGACTTGTGGGCTAGGGAGTGTAAAATTCCCACAAGTTATAAAATCAGACATAGTGGACCTTTCTTTAGGTAAATCCTTGACTTTATCACTGTATCTGGGAAGCTCCTCTCAAACGGGAGTTAAGCACTAGACCGCGTGGAGGCTTGGACAGAGGAGACATCCCTTCGAATCCTTGTCAAAACGTAACCCAGGACTTTTACGCATCTGGGGATTCTGTCCTAGACAGATTTTCGGGCTCGGCTACCCTGCCCATGCGTACGAGTTCGGCTGACGTCTGTCCCCCCAAACTGTTGGTACTGCCAAGGTAGCCTTTAGTCTCTTGTCTTTTTAGGGTTCATACCTAGGTAAACCAGAAGGTTATTTCTGGTTCACCTTGAATGGGCTTGGAAGGTAACCCTTGTTGAAAGTGTAGGAGAGCGGTGGGTGATTCCTCCGCTTGTGCCTAAGAACCACTTCAAGGACGCCAAGTAATCGTTCATAAGCTTTCTTCGGGAAAGTATATCTTTTACCCTGGTTTGATTGCTTGAGACTCTAGGAATTTTTTAGTGTATGCTCTGTGGATTTGCTTGTGTTTAGTTGGCATTAGGGTGTGATTAGTTAAATTTTTAATTCTGGAGGACCAACCTTTTAGGAGGTCAAGAAGGTTGAGAAACCTTCCTCCCCTCACCACATTGGAGCCTCCACCTTTACCTCAAAGGAGGAGATTAGACACAGAAGGTTCATTTGAACCTGTAGGAATAAGTAAAGTTCTTGGTGAACCAAAACTCATTGCTAACCGCTTTAATCTTGATACAGTCAAGATAGAAGAATTGCAGACTGATGAGTTTGGAAGAAATTTTAACACTCCCTTGACTGATTTGAACGATCTTCTGATCGTGCAGGTTAGACCGTTTGATTCACCAGTGCTAGGTGTCCCTGTGGGTAGGACCATGTCTTCGGCGGAAGAAAGTACTTTTGTGTTCACCTCAACCATTTTGGTTGAAGGGGTACTACCTCCCCCGGTTAGTGCCCCTAGGTCTAGTTTTCCTTCTACACCTTTAACTCCAGCGAGCCGGGTGGTCCAACCACTGGTTCAATCCAACATAGGAGGTACTTCTGGTGACACGGTTGTTGGGATCCCCAGTATACCTACCATTCCTTCTTCCTTCCCTTACACTACCCAGAGTGGTTCGGTAGGATCCTTGGCTTATGTTCAAGGATTTCCTTGGAATGGGGGGCACATCCCCCCATCCAATCCATACGTAGGTCCATATTATTCATATGTAGGAGTGCAGTTTGGGAGTAACACCTCTTATGGGCAAAGCTTCCAAACCCCTATTTCGGTCCCATACACGAGCTCTCCCTTTTCATTGTTTAACGAAGGGATACCTGCTCCAGTCTTTCAGACCCCTGCTTCTATGGGGATGGCCCGAACCACTTACACTGCACCTCCCACCCACAATCTTGTGGCTTACGGATGGAACCCATTTCAAAGAAACCTTCCCACTTCACAACCGGTGGCTGGGGGCAACCCCACTTTTTCCCATGGGCATTTGGGGGCAGGTCCCTCTAATCCCCAAGCTGGCACATCTAGTGCCAGGGTTAGGCCCAAACTTCCTTTTCTGGAAACTTTAAACTTTCCAGACTTGTCAAAATTGATGAATGACCCGGTGAGGCATGACCCCTTGTGGCCACCTGTTCCCACCAAGTTGCCCTCAGATATCCCTAAGTTCGAAGGTAAAGCTGGTGAAGATCCTGGGGCACATGCCACCAATTTCCACTTATGGTGTTCTTCCAATTTGTTGAATGAAGATTCAATTAGATTGAGACTATTCCAGAGGACCTTGACAGGTACGGCTGCAAAATGGTATATTGAATTGCCTTCTGCTACCTTTAGTAGTTTCTGGGATTTGGCTATTGCTTTCCTTAGCCACTTTCAGCTTTCGGTTCGATACGATTTCGGAATGGACTTGTTATCTACTTTTAGAGAAAACAAGGCTACCCACATCTCGGATCATATCCAAGAGTGGAGGATGTGAAAGAGTCTTATCAAAGCTACCATTCCTCCTGAGTTTCTATTAGAATGGTTCCTTAAATCACTGTTGCCATACATATCTAAGGATGTTTCCACATCAGGAGTAACGAACGAAGAAGAAGCCATACTCAGGGCCCAGTAGTTAGATTTGATTTATTCACAGTCTAGGATCTTATATGAGATCATCCTTGAGGCACCGAGGCCTTCGCATGAAGCGGAGAAGCCTAAGCCTGGACCCCATGCCGATGGTGTGGTTGGGTCCGTCAACTCTCCCACTGTAGAATCTTTGACTAAACAACTTCACCAATTGTCTATCAAACAGTATATGGTGGAGGAAGCAAAGGCTGCCCCCTCTCCCCAAAATGAAAATGTTTTTGCGCAAACTTCTCAGAAGGGAAATCAGTAGCCCGGCAGGAAGAAAAAGAAGGGTAAAAAAGAAGAGGGAAACCAAAATAAGCCAAAGCCCGCAAACAATGCTGATGGGGGCAAAAAAGAAAAGAAGAAGGTCAAGTTCCCTTGTAAGTTGTGCCAAGAGGACCACCTTACTCACATTTTTCCCCTTATGGATCAAGCCCAGAAGTTGCTCAAAGCTCAACAACCGGCTGTCCTGAAGGATCCCTTTCCCCAAGGACAGAACACTGCTTCAGCTTCTAATGTAGCAGGGGGCACTCAAACTGCCCCTGACCCTAATTATATCAACATGGTTCGATCTTCGACTTTGTTGCAAACCAGGAAAAAAACTATGAGAACGAGACTCTTGAGAAGGGTAAAGCTATAGGTGAACCTTCCAACCCTCTCACAATAGAGAAACCTGCCAAAACTATGCCGAAAATACCGAAAGGTGTTTTCAAGAAGACCTTGCATAACCCCAATGCTAGGGCTGCTTCAAAATACTCCATGGTTGAAGATTTAGCTCAAACCCCATGTGCAATGTCAGCTTTAGAGGTGTTACAGAGTTGTCCTGCTCAGCGGGATGCTCTCTTAGCAGCTTTAGGTAGCATGGATTCTTCGAGTCTCATGGCGAAATTCAATCTATCTGATGTCAAAATTCACCTGCCTTACCATGTAGCCCTATCAATAGATGTCGTCCATGGTGGTAAGACCATTGGAAGGGTAGTTGTTGATGAGGGAACCTCTACATGTGTTATGTCCCTGGCTTGCTGGAAAGCTCTTAGATCCCCAGAGCTGGTCCCATCAAACACTTTACTTACTGCTTTCGATGGAAGATCCTTCTGTCCTCATGGTATCCTGCCAGCTTTTGAGATTAAGTTAGCAGGCAAAGCAGTGTCTGTTGAAGTTGAAGTGATTGATGCTCCCTTGGACTACAATTTGCTTCTGGGAAGGAATTGGACTTATGCAATGTCTACTGTTGCATCGGATGTTCTTCGTGTCGTGATTTTTCCACATGAGGGCAAGTTGGTTACTGTTGACCAACTTGATTTTACTCAAAAAGGATGTTTAGAGTCTAAGGATTCCACTATACCATTGGTTGATCAAGCCAAACTTGCTGCACAGAGCTTGGGGGCTGGAATGTATGCATCATTAATGGGCACATTCGATCTTCCAGCCCCGGTGAACTACATTGGTTCTACTACTGTGGGGAAGTCCATTGCTATGGTTGTTGATAGGACTGATCCTTGGGTCCTCCCAACTCCCCATGAACCAGAAGTGCCCTTATCAGTAGTGGAGGTAGCTTATCAAGCCATCACTGAAGCCACTGTTGATCCCATTCCAGATCCTCTAACAGTCTCAGAGGATCTAGAAGAAGTCTATTTGCTCGCATGGGCAGAAAACTCTTCGCATTCCATAGATTGCTTAGATACCGTTTTACCTTCCGATGAATCTATTCTAGAGGCCATGAGTGGACGTGATAAGATTTGTGAGGATCTTCATCATCGATCCTATTTTCTTCCAGATCTAAGCAAGATAGAAAACCAAGAGTTCAAAGTGAGATTGTCAGAAGATATTGAGGTACCTATCAACCTTTTGCCTAAGGAAGGGGTGTTTGCTGAGGGGAATATGGCAAACATTTCCACCACTATACCTATCAATATCTCTGTAAACCCAGATGTCGTGGAAAATATCTATATAGGTGCAAACTGCTCTCCGGTGGAGATTTCCATCTACACTGCTCTTTTCAAGGAATTCCGCGATATCTTTGCCTGGTCATATGAGGAGATTCCAGGCATTGATTCATCTATTGTCCAACATGAAATCCAAACCTATCCTGATGCTAAGCCGGTTCGACAGAAATTAAGACCCGTGAACCCGCGTAAAGCGGCGGCTGTGAAGGCAGAAGTTGAAAAGCTGGTTTTATATATCCCGTAGCTTTGACTGAATGGGTGTCCAAACCTGTTCCTGTTGATAAAAAGCAAGGGACTATTCGCGTTTGTATAGAATTTAGAGACCTTAATAAATCCTGTCCTAAGGAAAACTACCCCACACCATTTATAGACCAAATCATAGATGCATGTGCGGTGAGTGAGGTGTTCTCGTTTATGGATGGTTTCTCCGGCTACAATCAAATCCAAATCAAATCGGAAGACCAGCATAAAACTGCTTTCATTTGTCCCTGGGGTACATTCGCGTATAGAAAAATTCCCTTTGGATTGAAAAATGCTGGGGCTACCTTTCAACGAGCCATGAACTTTTCTTTTCATGATATAAAATCCATTGTCGAACCCTACCTTAATGATTTTCCTGCACATTCTCGCAAGAGGATCCAACATCCAGATCATTTATGGTTAATTTTTGAACGATGCAGATATTATAAAATTCGCTTGAATCCCCACAAGTGTGTATTCTGCGTCGAGTCAGGTAGATTAATCGGATTCATTGTCTCTAATAGAGGCATCGAGGTGGATCCTTTGAAATTTGAGGCCATTGTAAATATGCCTCCTCCTCGTTCTCTCAGGCAACTTCAAAGCCTGCAAGGAAAGTCCAACTTTCTTCGACGTTTTATCGTTAATTATGCTAAGATCACTAAAGGTTTCATGCGCTTGCTCAAGCAGGACACCCCATTTGTATGGGATGAAACCGCCCAACTTGTGTTCGAGGCATTGAAAAAAGCTTTGTTGGCTCCTTTGCTACGTCCACCAGATTATTCTAGGGATTTCATATTATATCTGGCCGTGTCGGAGTCAACCATTGGGGTTGTTCTAGTCCAGGAGGACGAAAAGCTTGTTGAGCATGTTGTTTATTATCTTAGCCGTGCTTTGGCCAGAACTGAGCTTAGATACTCCCACGTCGAGAAGTTAGCCTTAGCAGCTGTTTATGCTGTGCAGAGGTTGTGCCACTACATTTTACTAAGGACCACAACAGTAGTGGTGGATGTGAATCCGTTCCAATATGTCTTATCCCAACAGATTGTTGGGGGAAAATTTAACAAGTGGATAGTCATTCTCTAAGAGTTTGACTTGGATTTCCAATCCGCTAAGTCTAAAAAGTCCTTAGTTTTTGCTGAGCTAATATCAGAATTTCCCACTAAAGAAAATGTAGCGGTTGAAGATGACTCATTCCCAGATGAGCACATCTTCCTAATATCCACCTCTGATCCTTGGTACGGGGATATTCTTATATATCTCCAGACTTTGAATTATCCTGCCGCTTACTCTAGGGAGGAACGATGTAAGTTACGCCTTCATGCCAAGAACTACCTCATTATAGGAGATACACTATATCGACGAGGGGTAGATTTCGTCTTGCATCACTACCTTACTCATGAGGAAGCAGAGATTGTCCTAAATGATTCCCATAGTGGAGCATGTGGGGGTCATTTATCTGGGTTAGCAATGGCCCAGAATATATTGCGTGCCGGTTATTTTTGGCCCACGATCTTCAAAGATTGTGTGGAAGCTGTGAAGCGCTGTCATCCATGTCAGCTTTACACCAGAAAAATGTGGTCACATCCTGCTCCGTTATTTCCTGTTGTCTCGGTAGGCCCCTTCATGAAATGGGGGATAGATTACGTGACGTGCAACCCAGTATCGGATGGGGGGCATAAATACATCACTGTCGCTGTTGACTATTTTACGAAATGGGCAGAGGAAATGCCTACTTTCAAAGACAACGGGGAAACGACAGCTTTCTTTGTTTTCAATCAAATTATTGTGAGGTTTGGTATTCCCAAAGTGATTGTCACTGACCATGGAAATCATTTTCAAAATAATATGATGACGGAACTAACTACAATGGTCGGACTTAGACAAGAACACTCTTCTCCATACTATCCGCAAGCAAATGGCCAGGTTGAGGCTGTAAACAAGACATTAAAAACTATCCTTAAACGGACAATTGATGCAGCCCATTCTAATTGGCACATAATGTTATATCCTGCTCTTTGGGTTTACAGAACTAATGTAAATATTGCCACAGGTTATTCACCTTTCTAACTCATTCACGGGGTGGAAGCAGTTACTCCAATTGAATGCGAAATCCGGTCTTTGAAGATAGCCATTCATGTGTTACCTGATACGACTGAGCTTGAAGAACGTCTAGTACATCTAGAACACCTTGATGAGCAACGTAGAGATGCATTGACTGCGAATTAGGCTCATAAAAATAGGGTTAAATCTCAATATGATAAAACGGTCAAACCTAGGGTTTTCTCTAAAGGGGAACTTGTCTTGCTTTGGGACCAAGATAAAGAACCCTTGGGGGCAGGAAAATTCAAGGCTATGTGGTTAGGACCCTATATCGTGTCGAAGGTATTAAGAAAAGGTGCATATGAATTAGTAGATTATGATGGGAATAAGCTGCCTGAGCCTAGAAATGGGCTCTACCTGAAGAAGTACTACGCTTAGGCTTAGCACTTTTTCTTGTATTTTAGTGTATGTATTTTTTATGTACATTAGGTTGTCATTTTTGTTTTTTATATTATCTGCTGGTGGTTGCAGATGTCTTCCGAGATGTATATAGGTTTCGCTGATGGCGCCAGCCGTCACACTTGTAACTTGGCTTCAGCAGCATGGGTTATCTATTCTCCCATAGGACAACTTGTTGCCACGCGTGGTGCTTGTCTTGGTCCTGCTTCTAATAATGTTGCTGAGTATAGGGATATTATTGAGCTCCTATGGGATGCTTTGTCACGTGGCATCACCCAACTTGAAGTCTGTTTGGATTCTCAGTTGGTAGTTTCCCAGCTCAATAGAACTTATCAGGTACGAAATCCTATCTTGTTACGTCAGTTTATGCAGATTCATTTACTGGAAAGAAATTTTGAAGTTATTACTTTCAATCATATTCCACGAAACCAAAATTCATTGCCTGATGCATATGCTAATTATATTTTAGATTGGCATCTCACACACATTTCATAAAAATATACAGCAACCATATAAGAAACACTTGTAAATAAGCTGACAACCAAACATCAATATATATATATATATATGTAAAATATCTGTCTGTAGATAGATCGAGTCTGATCCGTAGATCCCGTCATATACAAAAGTACAAAAATATGGATCATCATCCATCAAAATGCCCTAGAACTAAGCCTGGCCGCCCTAGCCACTGGGAACACCTTGGTCCCCATGATCTCTATGCACCCTGGCTTCCTTAGCCTCCTCGTCCTCGGCAGCCTCCACCACATCTCTGTATACAAGTACTGCTATAGCTACTCATCTGAAAAGACGTAGCCAAACCGATGGAACCCCAACTACAAACTCCTGCATGGCTGCAGGGATATGCTCGATCCGTATAGTGGGTACTCGTTGGGTTAGCCTAGCCAGCTTCCCCTCGAGTACCCTGACCAATCCTGGGTCTCCTCCTACAACCAGACGCACGAACATGCGGGGGTGCCCTTCAAGGCGGACTGGTCCAATATCTGCATTTTAACACATAAATCGGATTAAGACTTGTACATATGTATATCGCTATCATTACAAAAATTCATAAAAAATTGATAATGATAAAAAATTAAAAATTACTTACCCATATCGCCCCATATTTCTCCTGGAGGGAGAATGAGGTCAGGGTCACCTCGGAAGTCTAATCCGGCGTATGGAAACTGCTCCAATGCCGGTAGCTATCGTTCCCACCATGTGTAAAAGTCATCATCATATACACTCTGTACTACATCTCGTCCTTCATGAAGGAGGAAGATGTCTCCGCACCGGCTCAACCTTGGCTGTCGTGGTGATCGGACCTGTAGTGGTATAGCAGGGCTCATAGCTGGCACTCTCTCGAAGAAGAACGCTACTAGTATGCTTGCAAAGCCAAAGTTTTTGCATCTTCCTCTCTTGCAGTCGGATAATTGCCTCTTCATGATGGGGGCAATTCCCGAGCACCAATCATAGAGAGCGCCTCTAAAGAAATCAACTGCCACCCTCATTTGATTCCTGGTGGCCATATGTAACCCTGATGATCCTGCAAGTCTCACAATAGTACTAGCCAATACCTGGAGAGTGAAATCCTTGATGTCCGCAATGAGAACACTGCTTCCTTTCTTCTGAGTACCTGGTATGCAGAACATATCTACATAGTTTTGAACACTTAAGGGGTCACCGCCCCTGCTAGTGCCCTCCAAGTTCACCGGTGCTCCCCGTTGTGACAACCCGGTAATGAAATATATATCTTCCACGGTAAGCTCTAAGGTATCACCCTGAAGATTGAACATCCCCAATTCATGGTCCCAGTAATTGACCATGAATTCCAATATGCGGACATTGGCCTGCATGGGCGAGGTACAAAAGAACTTTAGCAGCCCACAAGTCCTCTATGCTTGTATTGTGGGTGCACTTTGGAGCGCCGCATGATCCATTACTTCATGCTCTCTCTCTCTCCATTCCAGAACCATGTTTACCTGGCAAATGCAAGCAATTTGGATTCAGTATTTCACATTAAAAATTTAAAAATATTGCATATTTTTTAAGTTTTTCCCTTTTGCGCAGCATTCACGACTGTTCCTTTAGACAGGTCATGAGTCATTCGTGGCTGTCTAGTTAGACAACCCGCGAATGAAACGCGTATTCGCGACTCTCCTGTGTAGCAACCCACGAATGCACACTGTGGTAATTTTGGGCTGCTCATAAATATTGAATTCACCATTAATTTTAATATTTGTTTGGATCAAATTAAAGGGCTTAGGGTGTAGAGTTACCTGAAGCATACGGATTCCGATTCTAACGGTCCAATTGTCCTCGGTGATTGATCAAAGGTAGAGGGTATTCTTGCTCTTTATGGTTCACAAAGTTCAAATGGTATGAAATGTTTTAATTTTCATTCTATTTACAGAAATAATATTTCATAAAGTGGGTTTTTATTCTATAGTTTGAAATGCTTATCAACTAATACCATACTTTTCTACCTTGGAACAGGTTTATCAACTTTTACAAAATGTTGTTGCTCTAATAGGGTGGTTTCGCTATTTCCAACACATGTTGGCATCTTATCACTCCACATTAACCTTAGTATTTAACATTTTGCCATGGACTATGGTATTCTAAGCCATTAGTCCCTTGTCTCTACCATTGTTCTTCCGTGGCTAGGGTCCTTATTTCATGAGTATCATCTTTATATGCCCTTGTCATCCTTTGGTACTCATACCGTTACTGTTTCAGGCCTA
>LPNX010611562.1:174442-206349 GCA_001517045.1 Pseudotsuga menziesii | reverse complement strand
GGCTCATTAAATCCACGAATCAGTGACACTATCAAGCATTATTTTCCCATCTCTTCAAGCTTGTTAAAAAATGAAGAGGGAACCGAGTTTACTTTCCTGGTCTCGTTAAAACTTAACAGGGAAGGTAAGGAAGAAGTTTTCTCTTGTTTTCAGTAATGGCAGCATGTCATCCTTGCACATAACACTCTTTGCTTTCCGATATCCATGTTTCAGTGTATACTTGTGTTCAGCTATCACTTTTAGTTTCTTACTCCTCCTCTTGTCCGTTATACCTGGGGAATCTGATCATGTCTCCTACATGACAGATAAGTCTAGTTGTTCTATCTATCTGTTATATGCTGCCTTGGGTCATCTTTGTGTTGTGCTCACTGTTCAAGGACTCTACCTAATGTCTGATCTATAACTTGATCCCATCATTGTTATATCTGTTATCTATTTTGTGTCTACCTTCTTTTGCCCAGTTCCTAGTCACTCTTGTGATCCGTTGGAGGATCTGTTGCCTTCCTTATCACAGCATGGTTCCGTTTTCAACACTTCCTGATGGCGAAGACCTAGAGTTTTGACGATCGTACCTCAGGATTCATTTTCATCATTGGTGAATTCCTTTGCTTCAGTTGTCAATTATCATCTATTGATTGCCAAACTGTTGAATCCTTTCCATGTTCAACTTCAGCTTACCCCTATTCACATGGCTTGGATTGTACTGGTTCTTTGGGATCTTTTATGAAGACCTTAGTTCACACTTATGGACTAAGTTGCGCAAGATTATGTTTGATCAATCTACATAGCTTCCAGATCTTTGAAGACTCATCATTATTGTATATTGTGGCTTCGATCCACCTTTGTAATATACGTGGTTCTATACCCGTATCATATGATGTACTCAAATATTGTAAAGGAGCTAGTGTTCCAGTAAATTGAACATAGCATCCTCAGATATAACATTGTTTATGATATTCCTATGTATTTGTTTCAGGTACTCTCTCTGCTCCATTGGATTTCTGATTTTCTCCAGAGTTAAAGATTATAATGTATTTCGGCCATCGTTCCCCTCTGACCTCACACATTAGGGGGAATCTATTATACACCTGAATGGAACCTCTCCGTCTGAGTGCCGACATCCCTCATGTTGGTACACAAAAGGACACTTATGGATAGAGGTCTACCCAAACACTATAGGTTGGTTTATCATGAAATACATTCTTTCACCATCCACCTAGTTACTTTGTCATTTTTCTATGTTGAGATGTATTCATGACTATCCTTCTATACAACTCGTACATCACTTGCGAGTCTCGGTTGTTACAAGTCGCGCATCCATGTATTCGCGAGTTTACCTTATGGTAAGTCGTGAATCATTCACGGGTTTCTCTACTACATACCCGCGAATATGTATCAAACATTAAAACATAAAAAGATTCGCTGATTGGATATTAGTTAAGTTATTTTAACTTAATTTCCTTAACTGCTACAACTTGCCCAACCTTCGAGAACTGCCTTATTTCACCCATATAAATACAGGCCTTGGGGAGGGTGTTGATACTTACACTTAGGGAGAAAAGTTATGCTGGTGGATTGTTTACAGAAGCCTTTGGAGCAGAGAAACTCAGAATCCTTTGGTTGCAGAGGATTTCTTGTCTTAGACGTTGGGTTGTAACCTTAACTCTTTCCATTATTGATAATAAAGAGATTACTTCTTCCATATGTGTTTCATGTCTTGTGGTTTGATAAATGTTTATATTTTAGAATGATATATGTTTTATCTAACCTGCTTATATGTATATGAATCATCTTGTATCTGGAAGATTGTTTCTTGATAGATGAAAGAGGAGCAATCTTGAAGACTTTGGAAGTGGAACAGAGAGGAAGAGGATAGCAAGGATCGACCTTCGTTTAACAAGTAAGTCCTTCTAACCCTCCTATTTCCTATTCTGTACTTTAGAAGTCAATTGTCTGCAAGTAATTGAGTATGTTGGTAACCCCA
This sequence comes from Pseudotsuga menziesii, assembly GCA_001517045.1. Classification (NCBI taxonomy): domain Eukaryota; kingdom Viridiplantae; phylum Streptophyta; class Pinopsida; order Pinales; family Pinaceae; genus Pseudotsuga; species Pseudotsuga menziesii. Next base: position 204,365 of record LPNX010611562.1, on the reverse strand, counting down.
GACCTAGGGTTATTAGGTGCATAATCCTGTACAACAATCTTTCTGGATTTGTTGTAAGCTGTGTCTTCATCAAATGTCACATCCCTACTGATGTCAATCTTCTTGTATCCTGGGAAGTAGATTCTGTAAGCCTTTGAGATTTCGGATTATCACACGAATATACCCTTCTTTCCTGAAGGATCTAATTTTGTTCTCTTCTCTTTTGGAATGTGTATGTACATAGGACAACTGAATATTCTGAGATGGATGACTTCTGGTTTCTTGCCAGAGAAGACTTCTTCAGGAGTCTTGTTCTTGAGTACTCTATGTGGAGTACGGTTCTGTACATACACCGCTGTTCTAGCAACTTTAGCCCAAAGATGCATAGGAAGATCTTGATCATGAAGCATTGCTCTTGCAGCTTCCATGATAGTTCTATTCTTTCATTCTGCAATCCCATTCTGTTGTGGATTATAAGGAGTGGACAACTCCCTCTTAATCCATGAGTCTTTGCATAGCCTCTTGAATTCATTTAAAGTGAATTCTCCACCATTATCTGATCGAATGGTCTTGATCTTCTTTTCAGTATGGTTTTCGATCAAGGCTTTGAATTCTTTAAACTTGATGAATACTTCATCTTTGTTCTTCATAAATTAAACCCATGTCTTCCTAGAAAAGTCATCAATAAAAGAAACATAATATACATACCCGCTTAGAGAGTTTGATGACATTGGACCGCATACATCGGAGTGGATGATTTACAAGATTCCTTTTTCTTTGCTTTTGCTACTTGGAAATGTCTTCTTTGTGTTCTTTCCCTTCGCACATCCTTTGCAAACCCCATCATCTTTTGCTTGGATTTCTGGAAGACCTTCAACAGCTTTGCTTGCAATAGGTAGTGCTATGTAATGCACATGTGCAAGCCTTCTATGCCAAAGTTCACTTGGCTCTAATGTATCATGAACCATTGCTTGTTCTGGATGGCCCTTCAATTTTTACAGTCCTCCTTCTTGTTCTCCAATTACTACCACATCATCGATAGTCTTTCCTCTAGGCCACATAATGACTTGACCATCTATGAATGCCACCCGCATTCCTTTTGCATCCAATGCTGATATGGAAAGGAGGTTCTTCTTGAGTCTCAGTACAAACAATACTTCCTTCATTGTTAAAGACTTACCAGAGTCTAATTTATATGAAGACTCCCCACTGCCTTTTATTGGATATTGGTAGTCATATCCTAGCTTCACCTTGTGAGGTGATTCATGTTCTGATAGTTTTACAAAGGATTCCTTAAATCCAGTCATATGTTTGGAAGCCCCACTGTCTATAATCCAATCATCACTACCATGAGTAATGTTACCTGTGAGAGAGGAAATCAAAACATATTCATCCTCGCTTGAAGAATATTCACTATCTGGATTTCTTCTTGGATAGTTCATCATCCTCTGCAGCATGAGCATGATGTCTTCTTTTGTTCCCCTTATTCTTATGAGAGTGAATCTTGTTCTTAGGACAGTATTTTGCAAAGTGTCCTCTTTCATCACATGTATAACATCTCAATCTAGATAGGTCCTTTCTATTGTGAGAGTTCTTACCTTTGGAGTAATGAGGATTTCTTCTTCTTCCCTTCTTGGAGTGAACTGTGAGGGCTTGATATTCACTTCCCATCTTCTCTTCTCAGGATGCTATCCGAGCTTCTTCTTGAGAACATTATTCCCATAGTATGCTGAATTTGACTAACTTCTTTCTGGCACATATTTCTTGAATGAAAGAATCTCATGACCTAGGAAGGCCATTCAGAGTTGTCATCATAATCTCTGCATTCTCCACTTCTTCATCTACAACTTCTAATTGTTCCTTGATCTGAGAAACCCTTGTGAATTAGTACTGGATAGTTTCTGCATTTTGAATCTTCACATTCTTTAGTTGATTCCTCATAGTCATCTTCCAGTTTATGTTCTTCCCTTCAAATAATTTGGTTAGGGCATCAAACATAGCTTTAGGTGTCTTGAGAGAGGACACCTGTGGGATAAGGTGATCCTTGATAGAATCAGCAATGATCCTCTTTGCCATAACCATCTTCTTCTTATGAAAGGCATTTTCCTCATCTCCCTCTGGAACTGGAACCTCCTCATGGATGTAGGAGTCTAATTCATTCTCTTCCAGGACCAGGGAGATCCTATACTTCCAGGCTCGGAAGTTATCATCTCCCTCAGGCTTTTCATCAAACTTGGTATGATGAGACATCTTAAATGAGAACCTCAAATGGAAATACAAAATATTTTAGATCTTACCAGGTTCAAGATGTCGAATCCGAAACTTGAGCTGAAATCCTATAGAGCTGGTTCAGGATCAAATTAGGGTTTTGCTTTTCCAGAGTTTTGTCCACCCAAATGCCTTGAAATTTGTCCCTAACTTTGATTTTGGGGAGGAGATCAATCTAGGCCTGGGTTCACTGAAAAATTCCTCTTCTGTTAAAAGCCCTAATTTTCGACAGCAGTGACAGGTCCAAAACTGAAAAACCTCAGAATTGGATTCTGCTTCGATAGAAAAATGCGCCCTAAGGAGGAGAGTTATTCCACCTTACTTTTGCTGAAAATATATGGAGGAAGATCCACAAACTAGGAAGCCCTAGTTCCTGCAGCTGCACAGTGTCTTCTTCTCAAGTTAGCTCTGATACCATGTTAGTTTTTCAACATTAAGCTAGCATTATTAGGATCTTTAACTGAGAGAATAACAAGCACAACAATCAAAACATAAGAGACAATGAACACAGTGTTTTCCTCGTGGAAACCATAAAGGAGAAAACCCCACAACTTACTCAGAGATAGAATCAGTACCAAAACCGTAAAAGCCCCAAAATAGTAAGATTCACTCTTGACAACAGTAGTCTTCTTCTTATCTAGCCCCAGTGTCTTTCCTTCCTCAACTATGCACTGCACTTGAGTGTGTGAGCGATGTGTGTGATAAATAGAGAGGCTCACTCTCTATTTATATTCTTTTGTTCACTTGAAGTGCAATCCAACATGTCAACCTCACTTAACAATTACTTACTAGAGCTGACATCTCTAGGAGTGTCTAATAACCCTAGTGCCCCAGAACTATGGGGACTTTAACTCTTACACAATCGAAGAGTTACCCACTATGACTTGACATGACTTGTTTACATTATTGATCCTCCCGATCGGAAAATCGGGGCAGGACAACATGACTCAAATACATTATAGATACATCCTGGAATAAACATCGAGTTACAATACATAAGATACATAGATGAATACATTCTGAAGTTACAAATACATCAACATCTAGTCTATGTTCAGAGATATGTTTCTACCAACATCATCAACCCTGCTCAGTTTCAGGTGCATGGTGGGTAGCTTTCCATTGTTACTTTTGGTAGAGAGGATGTGAGGTGTGTCTCTTTGTTGGTGATGGCGATTGTGCATCTCCCCATTGATGGGAAGCGAATTAGCTTCCCTCCATTATATTATGTTGATTCGTTAGTGTGGGAACATAGATGTGTTAGGTGGTTTTCTATTTTCTTATGAAAATTTTGTTATGCTCTTATTTAATGCCGTGGATGTATTGATTGGAGGGTGAACTTCCATTTTGGTTTAGAGTTGTTTTGTCTATTTTTTGAGAAATTTCTGGCCACCAGGCCATCATTTGACCAACACCATCCTAGGTTGATGATGGATGTGCATATGCACATGTGTGACGATAGGATTCCCAATAGGGGGAAGCTAGAATTCCCACCCAAGATCACAATGAAGGTGCTCTAGATGCTAGGTATCCCAAACAAGCATCCATTATACACGATTCCATATCCATACACAGGATTAGATTGAGAGGGTGTGCCAAGATCTTCTTCACCCCGGCCAAGCCACCATATGATAGAGGTAAATTTAGTGTTATGTTTAAATTAATCTAGTTGCATTTTATTCTTTTTATACTTAATGAAAATGAAATATATTTTAAATTATTATATTAAATTCATGTTTAATGAAATTTCCTAATTGTTATTATGTACTATATATTTTACTTATATCAAGAATTTGATGGGGAGGTGTTGTATCCTATCGCTTAGGATGAGGAGGAAATGAAGCTGTACCAACTACAGGTTCCCCATGTAGACATACTTGGCATTTGACGTAGTCCAGATGAGAGGTACCAATAGGATGTCACATATAGACTAGCGAGGTTGTTGGTGTAGGGAGGGGTTAATCCTGTACTGGTGAGGGACAATAATTGGGAACATCTCCTTGTATATTTGTGGAGGATGGATCTTTGTGACATGAGGAGATTAATGCAACACATTGTTGGTGCAAGCAATCTTTTAGATGCTATGATTGATGGTTTTTTATATGAGGGCAGATATCCTTGGCCTCCTCCACCTCCTTCTCCATCAGCTGCTTTTGGTGGCGTAACCTACACATCATGTGCACATCCTCATCCTCCACCTCCAACATCTCCTCCACCTCCTCCTCTACCTCCTCCTCCACCTCTGACATCCCATCCACCTTCTCATCCTCCTCTATTAACTTAGACATCTCCTCCACCTCCTCCTCCATTAATGGATTTGACATCTCATCCGACATCTCCTCATTTATACATATGCGACCAACCAACCTATATTACTTATTGGACCATACATCCATTATCTCCCCATGATCCTCTACCCACCTTATCTTTTCATAGGTGTTTGCATCGATTGAGATGATCCAACTTCATGTAGATGTCTTCAATACTTATCTACATTATCCTTTATTTTCTGGAAGAGTTACCGATACCTCTAGCTCTATTGGTTGAATATTCAATACCTCTAGTTCTTCTAGTGGAGGTGTTGATGCGTCTAGCTCAAATGGTGGAGGTGTCAATGCCTCTGGATTTGGTGGGACAGATATTGATGCTTTGGTTCCAGGGGTGGACTGGATTATATGTTATAGCAGTTATTGGGCTAGACATGTATATTTGACGTGTATAATCAGTTTGATGTTATATATGTGTATGTGTGTGTGTACATACATACGTGTGTATATATATACACACATATACATATACATATACATATACATTTATGTTTATGCTTATGTTTATGTTTATGATGATACAATGATGCTTATTTTTATGTTTATGATGGTATGATCATGGTGTTTATGTTTATGTTTGTTAGGTGTTGAAAATGATCATGATTGTATGCTTATGATTAGGGTATTTGTAATCATGGAATATCATTTGGATTTTTTAGTTAAAAGAGAATGAATGTGTAAATATGCACATGAAAGAGAGAAAACATATAAGGAGACATGCACCAAAAAAATCACAAGAACCACTTAATAATAGAGTTTGTCTCAATGGGACTACGTCTTCGGGCCTTCTCTTCAATAGGGAGGTCGTTTGTTTATAATCTCTAGATAAAAAAGTGAATTACATGGAAATACATGGAAATGATACATCGATACCTTGGTATATGTATATGGAGAGAAATTGCCGCCTGGATACTCAAAAGGGTTGCACCAATAGCTACGAAATGCGGAGATAATGAAAAATGAGTATAGATACCCCCACCTTCTCTTTACAAAATCTAGAACAACAATTTCCTTTTTTTGCACAACAATGACTATATGGAGGACAAAGTCTCTGAGCACTCCTCAAACTCTCACAAATCTATCTCCAAATTTCTCACTCCATCAAAACATTGGCTCCCTCTCCATGGCTAATTAAGGGTTTATATAGATTTTATAACCCTTAAAGGACATGATTTGGTCCTAACCACCAATTACATATTTGGATAATAAAATATATGGTTTTATCCATATCATTATCATAATAATAGTTTTGCTAATGATTAACCAATAACCATATTCCATGACCATATACTAAACAAAGGTTGTAGGGAAACTTACTCCCTCTCGAAATTAAAAGTTAATTAAATATGAATCATATTAACTAAATTAATTAACATAGTTAATTATCTATCGATATGTTAATTAATTAAAAATTTAATTAGCATAATCAATATTAACATTCAATGACATGAATAAGCAATAGTGTGGTTGAATAATAAAAAAGTTAATTAACTAAATTAAGTAACATAATTAATCAAGTATAGATTATGTTAATTAACCTTTTGAAAATGTTAAATAAATAAATTTTAATTTACATAGTTAATTAACTATAGATATGTTAATTAATTAAAAAAGTAATTAACATAATCGATGTTGACATTAATGGCAAGAACATGTAATAGTATGTTAATTAATTAAAGAGTTAATTAACATAGTCTCTATTCACATTCAATAAGGCAATAGTTTCATGTCACGTGTTAGTGCCAGAAATTGTTCTCAGACTACAAAAGAACAAGCCAACACAATCTCAATAAACACGATTAAGTAAAATAGGTTTTTCTAGGGTTTTGGTTGTACAATTTGTAAACAAGAGGACAAAAACTTCATGAAACTAAAGCAAAAACTAAATCATGAACAATTTGAGGACCAAGATGCATAACATATGAAGTATAATCTAGACACAATAATCAAAGCACTGAATTCCACCCACAGTCAACAAGCATTTCATGCATAATAACCTTAACCAAGAAATGAGAATATCAACTGAGTGATTAACACAAATCAGAAATGAAAGCAGACAATAAGCTAAATAGGGCTTATAGTTGCATATATTTCATAATCAGTCTTTCAAAAATACATAATATTTTTTACACTTAGCTTCGTAAACCACAACTTGATAGCCTCCCCTTGCAACAAAAATCGAACCCTTGGTCCTTTCCTAGACTTACATTTATCTTATTTTTAAAAAAACAGTTATATAACTGAACAAACTACCTTTAGGTCATCTATCGAATTGTTCAATAAGACTATCATTATACAAGAATGAAATAACTTTCACAAACTAACTAATAACTACTATTCTTAAAGTACTTTTAGAAGTCCTTTACTGCCTCTGCTAAAAGAGCAATTCCTTCTAAAGCTTGAGTCTTCCTTTTTTCTTTTTGGTGATCTGCTTCCACATCTTCAACTCTTTTTGTTAGCTCCTCATTCTTCTGTGTCAGCTCTTGAATAGTTTGTTTTAATTTTGTAAACAGGCTCTCTGTTTGTCTCTTTCTTTTTAAAGCCTCTTTAGAAACTGAAATTAATTCCTAATAGTGACTATTTACCTCTTCCAAATATTCTCTCAGTCTTCTATTTGCAGTCACTAATCCCTCATTGGTCTCATGCAGGTACTCAATCTGATATTTGTATTGTTTGATACTCCTCTGTAAATTTTCATTTTCAGAATCAATGCACCTTCCTTCTGATACTGGATGCATTCCTTCTGGCATCCAAGGGATTTTCAGCTTCCTCAATATCTCTCCATCTTATTCCATATGCTCTGTCAAGGTCACAGGGATTTTTGAATACTCTTTGGATTTAATGTTGCATTGGACTAATTGCTCAACAACCTCTCCTTTCTCTACACAAGAGCTCTTTAAATCATTTTGATGGTGATCTAAAATAATCTTCTTTCGAACCTCCTCAAATATTTCTGAGATCTTGGTTTTAGTGAAAATTGGTTTATTTTCTGAAACTATTTTCTTTTTACCTTCATAACTTCTTTATTTTGACCTTCATAGTCTTCTAACTCTTCCTGAGATGAAGAGTCTTCAATTAATGTAATCTTCTTTTCAGCTAGTTTAGGGTTTAACAGTTTCTTCATATTTAATCTAAGTTTGTTCTTTGGCCTATTCTTGGGCCTCCAAGCTATTCCAATTTCTTCTAACATTTTTAAAACCTTCCCTTGATGTTTAATAGAAGCTAGTTGGACAACTTTCCTTTTCCTTCCTCATGACATTGCCTCTTCTTCAGAATGTATATGTATATCCTATTTGGTATGAACCCTAGCTTCATCAGATAATGACCTTTCCTCTTCTTCAGAGAGTACTGTAATAGGAACTTGTTCTTTCTCTTTCTCATCTTCCCTTACACCTTGGTTCAGTTCTACGGGAAAATTATCTTCTATAGGCTCCATTTCCTTCACTTCTGACTTTGAAACTTTGTTTTCCTCAATATTGATTTGCTGTTCAATTTTAACATTTTCATCTTCTTGGTTCATAGATTTTCCTGGTTCACTATCTTCTTCATTCTTGACTATGACTTTCTTTTAAGCTTCTTGACCAAATTCTGACCTTTATTCAACTATCTCTTCTGAGATTGCTCTTCCTTCTCTATTTGAAAACCAGACCAAAATAGGAAATAATCCCATGTTTTCTCCCTCTTTCGAAGTACAGTTCTCATGACTAGTTTTATAAGCCCATGATGAAACACATATTGTTTGGTGTGATCCTGATGCTCCTTCACCCTGCTAGACATTTTTTGTAAAATTTTCAAGAAGAAGAAAGGGAGATTCATTTTGGCTTCATGGATGAGATGCTGCAAAAACGTAAAATGATACTTAAAAACAAATGCAAATCTCCCTTCACAAGTGATATAACTTTGTAGGATTTTGATTGGATCTATCCATTCTGGTTTAAACTTTTGAATATGTACCCCTTTACCCCAATATACTACCACATATGGAAGTAAGTATTTATGTGTATCAAAGGTGAAAGACACTTTTTTAAACTAGTATTCGCCCTCATCTAAAATCCTTGTAGCTTCTGCTAACAATTCTCTGGTCAACTTAAACTTCAAAGTATCAAAAGTCACCATATATTTATCCAAACACTGAGCAAATTTATAAGAGACTTATGTGTGATACCCCTCAATTCTTTCAAAAAAACTTAACCACCTTGCCTCTAAAAAAAATCTTGCACATTCTGGACAAGTCTGAACCCAGGTCATATCTGAAGGTTCAACTCTATTGGTTTTACCACTTCTTTTCATTTTGATTGGCTGTCAAATTTCTTCTTTCATTAAAATAGGTTCGAATTGTATTCAATTCTTGACAATTTGACAGACAGTGCTCTGTTAGGAAACCAAACCCCCAAACTGGACTCTGTCACTTAAACTAATAAATGTCTTAATTCTATTGACAGAGAATTTTACATTAAGTATGATTTAGGTTTACATATTAATGATCTTCATTGAACTCCATAATTAATCCTCTATTTAGTATAAACCCAAATACATAAACTTTGATATCAATTCACAGCCTACCTGTCAGAGTGGTGAATCCAGCTACTAGCATTGTGTTTTCTTTCCTATTAGGTGTTGAATTTCATTCCTTAATCTTCTCTGACCACCACGATAGCTCCAAACAGTCGACCCTCAAAGCCCTAATTTTTTGACCTATTTCAATATTTAATTACACACTGCTAACACTTCGCCATGAACTCATCTGATCTTTATGCACTTCAGGGGATACAAAATTCAAGACGAATTTGTCTCATTGTGTTTAATCATCATTATTCCATCACTTTGCACCAGACCACCGCAACTTGCCCTCATGATGATTTACTTGAAGGATTAACACCTGTACAATGATCATTCTGGAGGAAAACACGTATCAAATCCATTAACCAAGTATGAATGACCTCTCATTTGTGTGAATTTCTAAAAATTTGAACCAAAAATCATGATTTTTGAACTACACGATTTTCTTGTAGCGTGCGTGTGTAACTTTTTCAGGCTTGCGCTACAAGAAAGTCTATTTTAATGATTTTCAAAAATACAACTCCTAGCAATGGTTTAACTTCGGTAAAATGATATAGATCAAAACTTTATGATATTTTTAGGACCTTTTTAATTCATATAAACATTCTATAAGCCCCTTAACTGTGAATTTCGATAAATAAAATCAAAATGGAAAAATTAAACTAAGAAATCATATAAACATGAAAATTAAAGAAAAAAGATTAAAACTATCCTAAGAACCAAAACTTTTTAAGAGAAATGAACAAAACCAATCTTCAAAACATAAGAAAAAAAATTAAAAATGAGAAACAAAAATAGGCTATAACATCTGGTTCCTGCTGCGGGATGAAGTCCTCCTTGTGAGGCTTCAAGAACCTGTAGATCAGTTCCTTCTGTGTTGTAACTGCAACTGCCTGCTAGTCTAGAAAAATTCCATTGGGTCATGGAGTCTTTATTCTGTTATCCACACCAGTATATACAATAAAAGTCCAATATCCATCTCAAAAACTGTAAAAATGCTTGAGGAGACTTCCATTAACTGGATTAGACAATTCCTCACCATCCAAAGTCTGTAACACAAAGGTATTATTCTCTAGAACTTTTGATACTATGAAAGGGCCAAACCATAGATTATCAAACTTGCCATGCTTTCCCTTCTGCTCCTTTCTAGCATCCCATCTCAAAACCATATCTGCATCTGAAAAAGTGTTCTCTTTGATTTTTCTATCAAACCTTTCTTTGATCTTTGTCCTATACAAATGAGCTTTTTCCTCTACTATTTCTCGTTTCTGCTTTAACTCTATCAGTGCATAAATTATTATTTGCATATCACTAGGTTCTTCATGACAATCTTGAAAAAATTTCATCACTGGAATACCAATAAGTTGGATAGGAAACACAACATCAATACCATATACTAATTGGAAAGGAGAAGTTCCAATTGCATTTTTAACTATTATTTTGTCTACCGACAATGCATATTTTAACATTGAATCCCATGATTGTTTATTATACTTCAATGAATTCCTGATACTTTGAACAATATTCTTATTAGTTGACTCAACCAACCCATTTCCCCGAGGATAGTAAGGTGTTGAGTGTTTCAACATAATCCCATTCTTTTCACAGAATGCCACCATAACCTTAGACCTAAAAGCTTGAGCATTATCACTCAATAATTTCTTGGGACATCCAAATCTACTAAGAATAATTTCCTGAATAAAATCTATGATTACCTTATCTGTTGCATTTCTTGTGGGAATAGCTTCTACCCATTTAGTAAAAAAATCTGTAGCAGTCAAAATCCATTTATGCTGCCCTGAAGAGGAAGGATTTATCTCTCCTATGAAGTCCAGACCCCATTGCTGAAAAGGGGCATTAACTTCAATTGATTTTGATGACAATGACAACAAATTTTGCTTACCAGAAAACTTCTGACAAGGGATACATGCTCTTACCTGCTGATATACATATGAGAATAAAGAAGGCCAATAGTATCTATCTCTCAAAATTTTATAAGCTGTTGCCTTCCAATACTTATGTCCCCCACAAGCACCTTCATGTGATTCATATATTACTTCTCCAATTTCTAGCTTATCCAAACATCTAAGTAAAATACCCCCTAGATCTTTCCAAAACAGCTATTATTCTATCAAACAATATTTAGTAGTTCTCAACTTCAACTTTCTTGTCTAGATGTTCTGGACATTGTAAATACAAAAGAAAGTGTACAATATTTGCATACAATGTGGATTCTGCATAGTGCTCCATAATATTTTCTTTCTCCTGCTCTGCTTGAAATTCTTCTTGTGCTGGCTATTTTGCCATGAGATGTAGACCTAAATCTTAGCAATTTGAACCAACTAACAATTTGGCCAAACCTTGTCCCTTTACTAACTTTGTAGGTATAATATCCACATCATATTCCATTATTTTTGCAATCCATTTCCCTCTTTTTCCCTCACTGTCAGGTTGGGTCAAAATATCTTTAATGGTAGCATTAGGAAAATAAGTAACAACTTTGGAATGTAAAACATAAATTATGGAAAACTTTAAAGCCTTTACCAATGAGTAGGCCTGCTTCTCTAAAATGTTGTACTTTAGCTTTGAATCTCTGAGGGTCTTGCTGAAAAATGCAATTGGCTGTTCAAGTCCATCTTTATTCTTCTGTAATAAAACAACAACTAAAGTATCCTCTGATGCAAAAGAAAAAGTCAAAAATTCCTTTGTAAAATCAGGACTTACTAATATTGGTGCTTCTATAAGATCTGTCTTAATATTTTCAAATGAATTTTTAGCTTCTGCATTCCACTTAACTTCCTGATCCTTCGTCGTCATGGCTGTAATTTGTTTAATGGTTTCAGAAAAATTAGGTATGAACCAATGCAAAAAAATTATTTTTCCAATAAAATATTGAACATCCTTCTTGCTTCTTGGTAAACTAATTTTCTGAATTACTTTCACCCTTTCTGGATCTATTCTTATGCCATCAGCTGAAACTAAATGACCCAACAACTTACCTTCTTGTACATCAAAATGTGACTTCTTGGGATTGAGAGACAAACCATACTTTCTACATTTCAGGAAAGTTTGTTTTAATTGCTTTAAGTGTTCATCATCAGATTGTGAGAAGACTGTAATATCATCCAAATATATTACTACAAACTTATCCCTTTCTCCCACAAAATCTATGTCCATAGCTCTTTGAAAGGTATCTCCATCATTCATTAAGCCAAAAGGCATTTTATCGTACACGAAAGTACCTCATGGAGTAGTAAAAGCTGTCTTTTATCTATCATCAGGTTGCATTGCAATTTGATTGTACCCCGAAAAACCATCTACCATTGAAATTCTTTGTGCACCAACCACCTTCTGTAATATTTGTTCAATCTTTGGAAAAGGATAATTGTCCTTCAATGAAGATATATTCAAATTCTGAAAGTCAACACACAATCTGATTTCACCATTCTTTTTCCTAACAGGTACTAGATTGGCTACCCATGAAGAATATCGGAGGGGAATAATAATCTTAACATCTAACAATTTTTTAACCTCCTTCTCTATAATGGGAAACAAAGCTGGATTGATTCTCCTTAATTTATGTCTGAAAGGTTTAACATTTGGTTTCAAAGGCACTTTATGCTGTATAATACTAGTATCATATGTTTTCAAATCCTTGTATGACCAAGCGAAAACATCAACATACTCTTTTAATAACTTGATGTACATGTTTCTTTGTTTTGTTGTGAGTTCCTTTCTTCACCATTTTTGGATGTTCCTTAGTGCCAATATTACAATCCATTACATTTTCCTATGAAGACTGCATAACTGGTTTTAAAGGGGTATCATCGTTTGAAAAAATCCTCTCCAAAGGCACTAAACCTTTAGGGATGAAATTACTTTTTAGCTAAATGATCTTGTGACCTGCAATCTCATTTTCTGCAACACCTTCAAAATCTTCAATTTCATCATCTTGTTCTTGATCAATTAAGGAATTGGAAAACTCACCAGTCAGCTCTAAAAACCTTTTTATCTCAAAATCATCTTCAAAAACTCTCCATTGCTTTATATTGTTCAGTACAGAAGGCCTGTACCTAATCTCAATAGGATACTTCAGCTATGTTGTTTTAGGAATCCTGAAATATGTGGTTGCTAGGGCAAGAGAATCAGCAGTTTGATTATGATCCCTGGGAATATAAGTGATATTAAAAGCCATAAAGAAATTGTCTATCATATCCCATACTTCATTCCTATATACTTTCATCATATCTTGTTTTACTTGATAGTTATTCCTTACTTGCTGAACAACTAACTTAGAGTCTCCATATACAGAGATTTGTTGAATACCTAGATCTTTTGTAGCTTTCAAACCTAACAACAAAGCCTCAAACTCTACTGTATTATTAGTGGTAATAAATTCCAACTTATACATTAATCTTACCACTTCACCATTAGGAGATATCAGAACAACTCCTGCTCCAACACGTTCTTTTGATGATGATCCATCAGAATACATTTGCCAAAGTTCATTCTCCTGTTTCTTAGTACATGTGTCTGATTTTTCTTTTTCAACCTGTAATAAACCAGCAGCATCACTATCATCACTAAAATGAAACATACAAGTACCCAAATCCTTTTCAACAACATACAAGGGATGATTTGTAGGATTTTTGTCATCAGTCACAATATAAGCAAATTGTAACTCTCTATACAGCCTTCTATTTTCACCTCCAAAGACAGGGATGGTTGCATATGTTAAGTCCATTTGTAGAGTTCCACCTAAAATGACTACCATAGGTTTTCAACCTGTTTCAATATTTAATTACACACTGATAACACTTCGCCACGAACTCATCTGATCTTTGTGCACTTCAGGGGATATGAAATTCAAGGTGAATTTGTCTCATCGTGTTTAATCATCATTATTCCATCACTTTTCACCAGACCACCGCAACTTTCCCTCATGATGATTTACTTGAAGGATTAACACCTATTACAACGATCATTCTGGAGGAAAACACGTATCAAATCCATTAACCAAGTATGAATGACCTCTCATTTGTGCGAATTTCTAAAAATTTGAACCAAAAATCATGATTTTCGAACTGCGTGATTTTCTTGTAGCACGTGTGTGTAACTTTTTCAGGCTTGCGCTACAAGAAAGTCCGTTTTAATGATTTTCAAAAATACAACTCCTAGCAATGATTTAACTTTGGTAAAATTATCTAGATCAAAACTTTATGATATTTTTAGGACCTTTTTAATTCATATAAACATTCTATAAGCCCCTTAACTATGAATTTCGATAAATAAAATCAAAATTGAAAAATAAAACTGAGAAATCATATAAACATGAAAATTAAAGAAAAAAGATTAAAAATATCCTAAGAACCAAATTTTTTTAAGAGAAATGAACAAAACCAAGCTTCAAAACATAAGCAAAAACATTAAAAATGAGAAACAAAAATAGGCTATAACATCACGAATAAGGATAAATACATTAACTTCATTATGTTTCTCTCCCACGTAGCTTATATTATTTGCATTGCTATTTATTTTTCATTACATGTTATTTGCATGCATATCTACATATACCTTGGGTAAATACCTGGCAATAAGTTTGCGAGACATATGCACTTTTCCTATCGTTGTCATGCACCCGCTACACTAATACTGCCATGATGTCAGGTATTTGATGCCCATACACCTGATTGATATGCGGAATAATTTAAAAATTATTACTTATTTCTCTTTAACATAGTCATGGGTCATGTAACATCTTTTAATCGTTCATTTTATGGCTTAAGAACCACTATAACAGTCGTTCCTCCCTTGACAGATCCACTCTGTAACCGAAAAGGTCATTTTCACACTGAATCTATCCTTTTCACACTCTGCTTTTTTGCCTTCCATTGTGAAACTCAGGAATTGAAAAACCAACAAATCGATACCCTGAATTCTCCACTTGCCACCTTTCAACTTCCTCCTTTCCTCCTTCCACTGCGGAACTTGAAAATCAGAAAAAAAATTTTGATGAAATTATTCAGCCACATCCCACCTCTCGCCTTCTTCCTTCCACATTCCATGGGGGGATCTCAAAAATTGGAAAGACAATGTTTTTACTTAACCTTTTTCCCATTTTCCACCTCCCTCCTTCCATCTTTCGTAGGCGGATCCCGGGGTGCGGAAAACACACATTTTCCTTAGAATCTTTGGCTCTTTTTTCGCTTTTGACTTCCATAGGAAAATTTTGGGGTGCAGAAAACCAACATTCTGCCTTGTCTTTTTCTTTCTTTCCACCTTCCGTAGGAGGATCCTAGAGTGTGAAAAACCAACATTCTGCTTTGTTTTAACTTCTCTCTTCTGCCTCTCGCCTTCCGCAGAAGGATACCGGGGTGTGGAAACACTTAAGTCATATGCCTTCTAGCTCTATAACCAAGCTTCTAGCCTTCATGATCATAAGAAAAATGAATTGAACATACAAGGAATATACAGATGCAAATGCAGGAACAATTAACCAACAACAGACTCTACTGAAAACATTAGCAAGAAATCATCATATTCAATTCATTCATAAGCAAATACATTGCATAAATAAGAATAACAGAGAATACTTATCTTGAAGATGAAGTTGTCCCACAACTAGCTACGTTGTTGAAAAGTTCCACCCAACCATAGGCCAGTTGTTTTCATTAATCTCTCAACACAACTACCACCCCCAAGTTGGGCATGACTTACACAACGAACTAGGGAACAACAGACTCACACATAGCCAGATCATATCACACACAGTCAAGCCAACCTTCAAATGCGTTTATCAGACTGTCCAGCCAAGCCAACATGGAGTTGGGTTTATCAGGCCCACATGAAATAATACAACTAACATATGGATTTCATAGGCTACACAACCAAGCCATCTCACTGCTGGGTTTCAAAGGATATTTATTCAAGCCAGCTAACAGTTGGGTTTCACAGACTATACACAGTCAAGCCAACATTCACATTAAGAAACGACCAAGCCAACTTTCAGATGGGTTTCAAAGGATACTCAACCAAGACATCTCACCGTTGTGTTTCACAGGATATTAAACCAAGGCATCTAGTTGGGTTTATCAGGATGTCCAGCCAAGGATCACACATGGGAAAATGCACAACAAGATACAACCAATCGAATGTCTGATTGTGTTTCATAGGATTCCTAGCCAAGCCAATATACAATTGGGTTTCACAGGCTGTCATCCAAGCCAATATATGTTTGGGTTTCACAGGATGCTAAGGTAGTGGAAAGGAAGAATGGCTAAGATAGTGGCTCATTCAAGAGCTTCGGACACCTCCAAAATATCTATCTGGCCTGACACCCACATTGTTATCTCCCAAAATAAATTTATTTTGATAGTATGAAGAATTTGATTTATGTAATGAAATATTTGAGGATGACTAACAAATTGAAGGTATTTGTTTTTGATATGGTTGAAAAATTTGGAAGTTATAGCTTTCGGTGGCTTAGGAGAGGCTTTTAATAGCTCATTAGCCACCAAAAGGCTATGTTTCAGCAGTTAACGGTTTAATGCAGGATAAAAGTAAACCACCAAAATAGGGCCCGAGCAAGTAAAATGAAAAAACACTTTCAGTGGATTAGGCGAGACTTCAAATGACTCATTAGCCACCAAAAAATGTTGCTTTCGGCAGCTTAGGGAGAAGACCAAAAAGGATTTTAACCGCTGAAAGCAGGAAGCAAGCGACATTGGTAAAGTTGCTTTTGGTGGCTTAGGTGAGACCCTATATAGCTTATTAGCCATGAAAAGGTGATGCTTTCGGTAACTTATCGAACATTTCAAAGCTGATTTTAACCACCAAAAGCAGGAAAATAAGCGTTGGGGAAAAAGTGCTTCCATTGGCTTAGGTGAAAGCTCGGACATTTCATTAGCCACCGGAAGGATGGGTTTTTAGCGTTTAAAATGGTTTTTTGGCAAGGCCACTATCCGCCGAAAGCTGAGTTTCACCATGACGTTGGGATAATGGTTTCGGTGGATTAGACGAAGGGGATATCACTTCATTAGCCACTGAAAGCCATCTTTTCGACGGCTAGCAGATAAAATTTCGAAGGCTATTAACCACCAAAAAGGTAAAATGTGGAAACGATTAGAAAACAGTCAAATCAAACCCCATTAGCAAGATAAACAATCAGTGAAGGGCGTGAAAAACCACCAAGAGGACTTAATCTTGCATAACCGCATGTGGGAATAAGTGAAGGAGGTTGTTATGAAACTGAAAAAGGGCTGATAGGATTGGAAACCCTCAGTTTTCTTCCACCTGTCCAAAAGAACAATAGATGAGCTCACTGAGTATCCAGGTTGATTTGTAATATGATTGTTGGGAAAAGGAAATCGAGAAGATCAACTGTTTCCATCACCTTATGAACTCAACATCTATCATGATGAAAAAAACCCTCATAACCAGTGCCAAAAACTACAGCACATTTCACTTTCGATCTTAGCATTCCTCTCCACCAGGAAAAGCATCCTGCTAACACACTATCATACCAAGCTTATTTTTGTAGGTACCCAGGAGTGGCATTCATCAAGATGAAGAAGGGAGGACCTGCTCTCAGGAAAGAGTTGGGAGATATCTGCTATTTGGAAGCACATCCAGAGGTCTGTAAACTCTTCCAAGATGTTGACTGCTACAGGTTTTGTGAAAAGATACAAGGTTCCCATCAGTAGGTGGCTGAGGCATTTTCCCTCTCATTTGATGGTTCAAAGGCAGTCATAGGAAAAGAGGAATTTCAAATAGATGAAACCCTAATCACTGAAGTGACTGAACTCCCTGGCATAGGAGAAAAATGGTTCAAAACCACCATACCAAAAGATGTAGAGTTCAGGTCTTACCTAAAGCTTGAGCATAGAGGAGTGGTGTGGAAGAAGAGTGTGCCATCATCCTGGTTGGAAGAGAGGTGGCAACAACTGCTGATGGCCATTGTGGTCTACCTAACATGTCAAGGAAGATATAACAGAGCCATGATATACCATTTCAAGTTAATCAACCACTTCACAGGTAAAATCCCACTAAATTTTCCCTTTTACTTACACAGAATTTTGGGAAAGATGGCACACCAAGTGAAATCCCAGCCAACCAAGATTGCTGGCAGACTGTCTCACCATGGACTTATCCAAATGTTGATCCAAGAGTTGCTGAAAAGAAGGAATATGGCATGGCCTTATTTCTTGTTTTGGAATGGATTTGAGACAGGCCTTCAGCTAGAAGAGAAGGGGAAGTCTCCTTCCAAAAAGTCCAGCACACCAAGGAGTGGGAGAAGAAAGAGGAGGGCTATATCCCCAGTAGCAACAGAACATCCTCCCTCCTCTTCCAAGGATAAAAATGTTAAAAGGAACTTGGAATTCAGTGAGAAGGGATAGGAAGTTGAAACACACAATGAGAATATTTTGAATCTACCCTACTCAGATTCTGAAGAGGAGAAAGAGGAAGGTGCAGACCTAGCTCTGCAGATTGTAGCAGTGACTGAAGAACTACCATCCCCCACACCAAAGAAGCAAGAGGAACCAGCAGAGAAGGCTTCCTCCAGTAAGCCCAAAACTCAAAATATAAATCAATTACTGTGGAAAATTTATGAGATGGAGATTTTGGAAAGGAAAAAAAAGAAAAAAAAGGCTGCATTGACCAGCAGGAACAAGGTGCTACATAAGTCTTACCTAGAGCAGAGAGAAAGATATATTTTCCTAAAGAGACTGAATACAAGGTACCTAAAATACAATACTAGATTGTACAGGATGATTAGGATCCAAATATTGCTGCTAAAGGAGGCCAAGGCAAACCCTAGCTGAAGCTACAGTTAGCCTTCAGCCTGCAAAAACTAGCCAGGTTACTGTTAACCCTCCTAGCATAGAGACTGCTGAAGAAGAAAGCTGAGTAGACATACCTAAAGGAACATTTTTGGAAGGAACCTAATAATTTTTGGAAAACAGGGCTTTTGGTGGCTTAGGTGGACATTGGGGCAGTTCATTAGCCACTGAAAGCATCGCTTTCAGCAGCTAACGATTCCGATAGTCTGGCCTCTTAACCACTGAAAGAAGACAGAGGCCTAAAGTTTTTGGCTCGCAGGACCAGTTTTAGGCGAATATAGATGGCTCAAGGACAAAGTTTGAAGATGAAGAACGCAGAGGAAAGCATCAAGAAAGGCCTGTTTCAGTTGTACTATGACATAGCAGTGGAAAAGGTCATCAACACATCGCTGTCATAAGAAAATAGTGAGTTAACCAGCAAAAGGCCAGTAGCAGTGATTTCCAGCAGTTACCTCAGTTATCTGAAGGTTCATGCAGTGAACTAATTCTTCAGTTAGTTAGACAAGTAGTTAATTAGGGTTTTTAAACCTAATTTGCAAAAACTATTATTTTGTTTATTTTTGTAAAAAACAGATCCAAGTTTTCAGGATCTGTATATTTTGTAAAGGCTATAAAGCCTAAGACTTATTTTATGGAAAAGGTTCGACTTCTGGGGCTTGTAGACCATACTATTGTCAGCTTCTCATTTTGCTCATGATTTAATATAAGCTCTTTTGTTATCATTTGTTTAGCTTCCATTTCTGTCTTTTTTGTGCTTATGCTTGAATGTGTATTCAGGTTAAATTCAAGTTAATTAATGACTGATAGCTGTCACCCTATTGGAATATTGATGTGATTTGAATTATAAGTACCATCCCTATAATGATTTAGCCATTTATATGCATCTGTTTTGTGTGTAAATCTACCAGCCTGATGAGTTCTCCATCCCTGCACCTTATTGTCAACCTCTGAACAGTGGTAACTAAAATCCTTGTACATGATTGAGTTTCATGCATTTCTTGAGAGTGGAAGGTCATATAGGTCACTTGACTTGATACATATTAGAAAACCCTAAAAATATTTGAGTTACCAGGCATCCTTGAGCTACAACCTAGAGGAGTTTCTTGGAGTGATAACACACATTACCTGCACCCCAACACAAGGAAGCATCCCCTTCTCTACTACACAATCCCTCGGGATATGCCTTTCCTTCTAGTGCTCTTTAGGGCATGCATAGAAGATTCAACAGACACTCTTATCTTTTTGTGAGGCTCCTCTCTGCACTAGGTTTATCAAGCACATTTTCCATCTCTTCCACTATTAGGTCTTGCATATAGTTCAGACCCAAACCAGGGTGCACATCACAACAAAACACAAGGAGAAAAAACAACACAGGGCTCCACTCTGTAACATAGATAACCAGGTTTTCATATCACTATGTAACACAGGATAACACTATAACCCATCAACCAGGGTCTCGAAAAAGGAAAATACTTGCAGAAATGAGTAGAAACACTCTGCTATCTCTCGTTGCATCTACAAAATAGGGAAGAATGAACAACATTGTATGAAAAATAATGAACGTTGAGGAAAAAAACCTTCCCCAACTGAGGGAATGATGGATTGGAACGTATCGATGTGCTTACTTACGTCAAAAGAAAGAACGTCACTTCCTAGAATATAGGCTATAGGCACGCTCAGACATGAAACTGATTGCTATTCCTTGCTCTTCCCAAGACATTAACTACCTCAACCTCTCTTCTGGAAGAATTGAATGATTGAGGACAGAGGCAAAAAAGGTAGAAGAGGGTTTATGGGTTTTTGCATTGACATCTGGTATCACCCTATGGCTCAGGAGTTTGACTAACTCCCCTCCCTATTCTTTGTGAAATCCTGCCCCCATCTATTTCATGTTATAGTGCATAGCTAGCTGTGGTATTTTATTAAATTGTATATTTACATGGTGTCAAAAAATATAATGTTCCTAACTTAGCACTATAACCATAGGTATCAACCTTGATCACCTATACAAAAAACACCAAATTGATGGTAGGGCCTTGGCCTTGAGCTTCTCAGCATGATTTAAATAGAATATATACATCATGTACAATTTGAATACCATGGGGTCAAAATTGAGGTGTTGCATTCCGCTCCCCCTTCATTAGTATATTCCTTGGTGCTTTAGAAAATTGAACAAAATTGGATGTGTCAATTGAATGGCATCCTCTAGCTCCCATGTAGCCTCGTCCGAATCATAGTGCTTCTACTGCACCTTTACCTGTCCAATGAATCGATTCCAAAGAACTGTGACCTTTCTGTTGAATATGCACAATGTATCGGTTTGGAACTCTCCCTTAGGTTCCACCTATATCACATCCCGATTTATCACATGGTTAGTATCATGTACATATTTCTTAAGAAAATAAACATGAAAAACATTATGAGCTCTAGTGCTAGTAGGAAATGCAAGTCTATATGCAACTGTCCCTATTCTTTCAAGAACTTCAAAAGGCCCACAATATCTAGGTGACATCTTGGCACAACTTCCAAGCTTCAAGGAACTCTTCCTTGCCTCACTCTGAGGTAAACATGATCCCAGATACTGAACTCTCTATGCAGTCTATGCTTATCTGCATAGCTTCTCTGTCTATCTTGGGATGCTTTAAGGTTCTACCTAATCTTTGCTCCCTCTTGCTCCATTTCCTTGATCAATTCTAGAACAAGCATAATCCTGTGCACTAGATTATCCAAAGTCACTGGTGTCCGACACCTTCTTCCATACAAGGCTTCATATGGACTCATTACCAATGATGCTGCCCATTTTTATATCAAAATTCTAGCAAGTGTAAATAATCTTCCCACTTGGATGGTTTGTCCATCACATACATGAGAAGCATGTATTCAAGCACTTGATTCACTCTCTTTGTCTACCCATCAGTATGAGGGTGGTAGGCGGTGTTGAAGTTCAACTTTGTACCCAAATCTGCAAACAGACCCTTCCAAGACTTGGAAGTAAACTTGGGATCCCTGTCAGAGATTATTGCCTTAGGGAAATCCATGCAATATGAAAATATCCTTCATGAATATTTTTGGAATGGAATCAATATTATATGTGGACTTAACCAGTATAAAGTGTGATTCCTTTGTCAACTTGTCCACCAAAACCATGATGGAATCATGTTGTCTCCGAGTCACTGGAAATCCTGTAATAAAATCCATGGAAATAAATTCCCATTTTATTCTGGAACTGGAAAAGGTTGCAATAACCCTGCTGGGTGTTGTTGCTCAACCTTCACATGCTGACATTTCATGCACTTAGAAATATACTCAGCAATGTCCTTTTTCATTCTCGGCCAAAAATACTGCTTTCTGGCTATAGAAACTTTCTTCTGATATACTGGGTGACCAAAATATGGAGCTTGATGGATTTCATCCATAACAATTATCCTCAAGTCTGCTACATTTGGAATATACATTATGCTCTTATAGGTAAAAAGTTCATCTTCTTCCAATTTATATCCCTCATACTTATTTTCAAGGCTTTGTGGCTGCGACTTATTCTTGATCTACACATACATTTAATCCTCAATAGTATGGTTAACAATCTACTGTCTAAAATCTGATTAGAAAATACTAAGAGATGCCACATGAATTTCATGTACCTTCTTGCTGAGTGCATCAGCCACTTTATTTTCTTCTCCTTTTATGTGTTTTATTTTAAAATCAAACTCACACAAAAAATCTAGCCATCTAGCTTGCCTAGCATTTAGAGTTGGTTGATCAAACAAGTACTTCATACCATAATGGTCTGTCCTTAGCTCAAATTTTATGCCCATTAAGTAATGCCTCCACATCTTGAGAGCATGCAATATGGTTGCAAGTTCTAATTAATGAGTAGCATAGTTCTTATCATACTCCTTCAACTTTCTGGACTCATAACATACCATGTGGTTGTCTTGCATAAGAACTCCTCCAAGTCCTTGATTACATGCATCAGTACACACCACACAAATTTTTTCTGGGTCTGCAACTTTCAGAATTGGTGCACTTATAAGAAGATTCTTCAACTGCTAGAAGCTCTCCTCACATATTGGTGTCCATTCAAAGTTTATCCCCTTCTTTTGTAAAGAAGTGATTGAATGAGCAACCTTGGAGAATCCTTCAATGAACCTCCTGTAGTATCTTGCAAGCCCCATAAAGGATCTCACATTTCTCACATTTTTTGGAGTTGACCAATTCATAATGGCTTCAATCTTTTCAGGGTCCACAGATATGCCCTCCTCTGAGATAATGTGACCCAAATAATAAATTATATCTTTGTAGAAGTCACATTTTCTCAACTTTTCATACAACTTATGCTCCCTTATCAATTGCAATGTCACTCTCAAATGTTCTTCATGCTCTTCCTCATTATTAGAGTAAATAAGTATTCCATCAAGGAAAGAAAGATCAAACTTGTCTAGATACTTTCTAAAAACACTATTCATAAGACAAATAAATGTAGTTGGTGCATTTGTGAGACCAAATGATACCACTTCAAACTCATAGTGTCCATACCTTGTTATGAAAGCTATCTTATGAATATCGTCATCTTTGATTCTTACCTGATGGTAACCATACCTCAAGTCAATCTTTGAAAATACCTTTTCTCCTCTCATTTGATAAAAAACGTAATCAATTCGAGGTAAAGGGTATTTATTTTTCACAGTAACCTTATTCAATTGTTTTTAATCAATACATAACTTGAGTGTACCATATTTCATTTTTACAAACAGAACTGGTGCTCCCCAAGGGGACACACTTGGCCTGATATACTTCTTTTCCAGCAACTCTTGCAACTGAATCTTTAGCTCTAGAAATTTTGGTGTGCTCATCCTGTAGGGTGTCTTGGACACTGGTGCTACTCCAGGAACACGGTCAATTGTAAAATCAACGTCTCTTTTTGGAATAATTCATGGGATTTCATTAGGAAAAACATCCCTAAATTCCTAAAACACATGAAATTCCTCCAACCTAGGAGTTTCATTCTCTGCTGCCTCCAAAACATGGGTTACATACAATCTACAACCTTTCCTATAGAACTTCTTCAACTGCATTGCTAAAATCTGCCTAATAGAAACCTCCTTTGGAATGCCTATTATAACCCTTGGATTTCCTTCTTCATCCATGCATTCAAAATTCTTCTTGTAACAATCAAGATTAAATTTATGTGCTTCTAACCAGTCCATTCCAATGAGAATATCATAGGAACCAAGTGGCATAACATTTAAGTCTTCCCAAGTGATTAACTCATCCATGACTAATGGAAATTTCTCTACTACTTCACTAACTTTTCTCTTGGTTCCAGTGGCTAGTTGAACTAACCATTATTTGCTACGCTTTAAATTCTTACAAGAACAAGTATCAACAATTCTAGGAGTGATATAATTATGAGTAGCTCCAGGGTCAAACAAAATAGAAACAAATTGCTCAGCAATCTTACCTTGAAACTCAACCACAGTTGACTGGTGATATTCTTGGCGGCCCTCTAGCGACAATCCTTGCCACTTGACTCAATGTTTCAGCTCCTTGGACATTGTGAGCTTTCCTTACATACCCATTCTCAATGTTTCAGCTTCTGCGCATATGGTTTTCTCCACATATCCAACATTGGAGAGGCTCTCTGATCTCTTTTGGATCTCTTGGCCTTTCTCCCATTACTATGGTTGGCTTAGTCACAACTTGTGATAGATTCCTTTGCTGACTTCAGAAGTGAGAAGGTTTGAAACCTTTCTTCCTTTGGTCAAACTTCTCATTCTTTTTATCCTTCTATGCTTTATGGATATCTGGTTTGGTTTTGTTTTGATCATAAAAACACTTGGCCTTTCTTATAGCCTCTTCTAGAATTATAGGTTCATCAAAGTCAATTCTGTCTTTGTATGACTTAGGTAATCCACTTAGAAAATGCTGGATTTTCACTTTATCATTCTTGATGTACCTGACATACCTCAGCAGCTCCAGGAATTTGTTTGCATATTCTTCCATGGCCAGCTACCCCAATTTCATCTCATGGAACTCTTTGATCTTATCATAATAGTACCTATCAGAGAGGTACTTCTGCTTGAAATACTTCTTGAGTTGCTTCCACACAATATTTCTGCCATTGATTTTCTTTAGTTTCCTAAGGTTCTCCCACCATATAGATTCTCTTCCATTCATATTGAAGATGGATATACTTACCTTCATATTTCCATAGTAGTTTTGGACTTGGAAATATTTCTTCATCCCAAGAAGCCAAGATTTAGCTTCTTGACCATTCTTTACCTCACCATTAAAGGTAGGAGGCCTTCCATTCTTAAAATCATCACATGAACTATTCTGGTAATGCCTCTTCCTCTTTTTCCTGTGAGATGAAGAGCTTGAACCGCTAGTGGATTCTTCAGAGTCAGATGATCCACTAGAAGACCTATTTCTTCTTCTAGCACTCTTCTTACTTCCTTCCATATTTACTAGCTGATGCCCAAAGTTCATCTACCTTTGGATGTTTGTCAAAATCTGCAACATGGCTGCATTCAGATGATTATGCTCTTCCTGAGCTTTAATCATTCTTTCATTATTTTCTTTGTAACTTTACATCTCCACCCTTAGACTTCTCATGGTGGCTACAATATATGGGGGAGTATCTTGATATCTTCTTCCATTGGATTCGGTCTCAACATTTCCAGCTCAAATGTTTCCCCTCCATAGCATCTACCTCATACTCATAGGGATCATGTGCATCATTCATTCTATAGGTTCTCATGGCCAAGCCAAAACCCACTCTTTTCCAAACTGCACTATGACTCTGCAAAATGTGTTAATAAACATGTTTTTTAGTTGCATAACAATTTTAGAATTTAAATACCATTGTTAGTTGCAATGTTGCAACCAATAGTTCTGAAAAATATTCACTTGGCCCATCCCGAACCAATGTTGTAACCATTTGATCCGATACCACAATGCCACGTACTCGCTACACTGATACTTCCACGATGTCATGTATCCGGTGCCCATACACCTGAATGATATGCATAATAATTTAAAACATTTTACTTATTTCTCTTTAACATAGTCATGGTTCATGTAACATATTTTAATTTTTCTTTCTCAAGCTTAAGAATGACTGTAAAAGTCATTTTTCCCTTGACAGATCCACTCTGTAACCAGAAAGTTCATTTCCACACTAAAGCTCTCCTTTCCGCACTCCACTTTTCCACCTTCGACTATGGAACTCGGGAAAGGGAAAAACAAGAAATCGATACCCTGACTTGTCCACTTTTCTCCTTTCGCTGCGAAACTTGGAAATCGATAAAACAACTTTTGACAGAATTATGTAGCCACATCTTGCCTTCTCCCTTCCATGTTTCCTCCTTTTTCCTTCTGCATTACACAGGCAGATCTCAGAAATCGGAAAGACAACACTTTTCCTTAACCTTTTTCCCATTTTCTGTCTCCCGCCTTCTGCCTTCCGCAAGAGGATCCTAGGGTGTGGAAAACACACTTTTTCCTTAGAATCTATGGATCTTTTTCTGCTTCCAACTTCCTCCTTCTGTAGGCAGATTTTGCGGTGTAGAAAACCAATATTCTTCCTTGTATTTTTCCTACTTTCCACATTCCACCTTTCGAAGTGTGGGAAACCAACATTCTTCTTTATTTCAACTTCTCTCTTCCACCTCCCGCCTTCCACCTTCCGTAGGAGGATCCCAGGGTGAAGAAATGCTTAAGTCAGATGCCTTCTGACTCTATAACCAGGCTTCTAGCCTCCATTATCATAAGCAAAATGCATTGAACATATAAGGAATATACATATGCAAATAAAGGAATAGTTAACCAACAATAAACTCTACTAAAAACATTAGAAATAATTCATCATATTCAATTCATTCACAAGAAAATACATTACATAAATAAGAATAACATAGAATAATTATCTTGAAGATGAAGTTGTCCCACAACTAGCTATGTCGCAGCAATGTTCCACCCAACCATAGGCTAGTTTTGTTTATTAATCTCTCAACACAACTGCCACCCCCGAGATGGGAATGAATTCCATAAGGAACTAGGGAACAACAGACTCACACACATCCAAATCATATCACACATAGTCAAGACAACCTTTAGTTGGGTTTATCAGACTGTCCATTCAATCCAACACACAGTTGGGTTTATTAGGCTAAAGGAAATAAGCCAACTAATAGATGGGTTTCACGGGACAAACATCTAATCCATATCATTGATGGGTTTCACAGCGATTCAACCAAGCTAGCTAACAGTTGGGTTTCATAGACTGCACACATTCAAGCCAACATTCACACTAAGGACCAGCCAATCCAACTAACATATGGGTTTCATGGGCTACTCAACCAAGCCACCTTACTACTGGGTTTGACAAGATATTCATCCAAGCCAGCTAGTTGGGTTTATTAGGATGACTAGCCAAGGATCACACATGGACAAATGCACAACAAGAAACAACCAAGCCAATTTCCAATTGGGTTTCACAGGCTTCCTAGACAAGCCAATATACAATTGGGTTTCACAGGCTGTTATCCAAGCCAATCTATGTTTTGGATTCCTAGGCTGCTAAGGTGGTGGAAAAGAAAAATGGCTAAGCTAGTGGCTCATTCAAGAGCTAGGGACACCTTCAGAAGATCTATCTGGCCTAGCATCCACATTACCTTCACCCCACCACAAGGAAGCATCCCCTTCTCTGCTACATAGTCCCTCCGGCTATGCCTTCCATTCCAGTTCTCTTTAGGGTATGAATAGAAGATTCACCAGCCACTCTTATCTTTTAGTGAGGTTCCTCTATGCACTAGGTTTATCAAGACCATTCAACATCTTTTCCACTCCTGAGTCTTGCATACAGTTTAGACCAAAGCCATGGTGCACATCACAACAAACCACAAGGAGACACAACAACACATGTCTCCACTCTGTAACATAGATAACCAGGTTTGCATATCACTCTATAACAAAGGATAACACTATAACCCATAAACCAGGGTCCCGAAAAAGGGAAATAATTGCAGAAACATGTATAAACACTCTGCTAGATCTCGTTGCATATACGGGATAGGGAAGAATGAACAACGCATGAATGAATGACTATGAATGATCAACAATGAACATTGAGGAACAAAAAAACCTTCAACAACCAAGGGAAAGATGGAGTGGAACACATCCACATGCTTACTTGCATCAGAAGCAAGAATGTGGCTTTCCCAGTCTGTAGGCTACAGGAAGGTTCAGTCATAAATCTAACTTCCATTCCTTGCTCTGCCCAAGACATTAACTCCTCAACCACTCTTATGGAAGAATTTAATGATTGAGGAAAGAGGAAAAAAAGGTAGATGAGGGTTTATGGGTTTCCCCATTGAAATTTGGTCTCACCCTATGGCTCAGGAGTTTTACTAAATCCCCTCCCTATTCCTTGTGAAATCATGCCCCCATCTTCTTCATGTTGCAGTGCATAGCTAGCTGTGGTGTTTTATTTAATTGTATATTTACATGGTGTCCCAAAATATACTATGCCTGACTTAGCACTATAACCATAGGTATCAACCTTGATCACCTATACACAAAACACCAAATCGATGGCAGGTCCTTTGCCTTGAGCTCCTCACCATGATTTTAAAATAATATATACATCATGTACAATTTCAATACCATGGGGTCAAAACCAGGGTGTTACAATTGTTGTTTTATAAAAGTTGTTTATGTGTACTCAAGATATAGAGGGAATTGCAAAATTGCGAAATGTAAGGCAGATGACATTGAAAGAGGTCAAACATAGAAGGAGTGTTGTTTTTTAATACTATATTTATGGGGAGATTTTTTCATAGCTTCATTCTTTACCAGAAAATTATGAATTATCCTTTGATATTATTTTAACTTGATTTATTTTTGTGGTATATTTATGGATGTAAATAATTATTTATACGTTATTGTAGTAAATGATTCCTTCTAGTATAATGGTTTTAGATTTACTCTTGTAAATAATTTTTTATACATTTACTTCTATGTAAATGAATCTTTATACATTTATTGCTTAAATTCGTTATTATCTATTGTTTTAAAGCTTCTAGATTTCAGGTTATTATATATTATTATAAAGCTTCTAGATTTCATTATAATATTAAGACTTTGAGTAAAGTTCCTAATTATATTATGTATACATAGACAAACATGTATAAATTAGAAAGAATACATTAAATTATATCAATAACCCAGTATGTGTATATTATATCAATCGTATTTTAATTACATTCGATCAACTGTCATAGTTAATGCTAGCTCGAAATAAAATCTCTTTAAATTTATAGAATTTGATGATGATGATGATGATGATTAACGTCCAATGAGACCAACTTTGGTCTATTGGATCTTAAGAAGAAAATTACTTGGTTTACTTTAAAATATTGTTCCTATGCTAAAAAAGATTGCCAATAAGATTTCTAGGCTCACTATAGTTTTGACAAATTAGGAGGTTATAAAGGTTTGTATTGTAGAAAATATTATGAAAAACATATCTAATGTGGGTGTAAGCAAGGAACTCTAAGAGAAAGTGGTTTTTATCCTCAACGTACATAGACTCACACAGATGGCAAACCCTTTCCGCCCATGGAGTTTTAGGAATAGTCCAATGCCTTGTTTCGTTATGGAGTTAATGAGAGTTTATTCTAATGTTGGCTATATTAATTTTCTTCTGTGAGCTAGTTACTACTGAAAGATACTTTTGATCCTCCAATTTAGGATTAATGACCTCCATATAGTATCTCAATTTTCTCTTAACTGCTAATTTTTCCTCATACCATAATTTCCCTTTGAACTTAGATGTAATAGTATTTTTGACATTGTCAATGTTATGCAAAATGTCGTTTTCATTAATGCCCCAATGGTTTAACCAATCCATGGTACATTTACACCAACACCGTTTGTGTCGTAGTTGGT
>LPNX010611562.1:158333-169265 GCA_001517045.1 Pseudotsuga menziesii | reverse complement strand
CTCTCTCTCTCTCTCTCTCTCTCTCTCTCTCTCTCTCTCTCTCTCTCACACACACACACACACACACACACACATAGAACATGTCACCCATCCTTTACCGTAACGATCAAACATGTCGTACCTCAAATGACCATGTTTAGGGTGATCGAATGCATTATATGCTTTTCAGTAACAATATAAATTTTATAGGGCTACTGACACACCATCTATCTGTTATTGACCAATGGTTTGAGGTCATGTTTTATTGACAATGGTGTTATTAACTATGTGTTATTGACCATGGTTTCCACTGTCACGCTAGGGCTTGAGGCCATGTGTTATTGAACATGGTCGCAGCTAAACCTTTGTTAAACCTTGAAACCCATCCTTGGTTAATGTTGGAGGACTCGCTTACCCTCCATTAGCCATAGGTAAGGATACTAACACCTCATAATGGAACCCATGGGCCTAAGAAGAAAGTAGTGGTGAAGACTATATTATAAAAATACTCGTACATGTGTGAATACCAAGACATTGTTGAAGAACGTTAGTCATTAAATGGGATAAATGTTAGTGAGTTAATGTTGTAAATTTTAGGTAGCAATGCACATGCGTGTTTATGTGTGTATGCATAGACACACATGCACGCTCCTATACATGCATGCATGATCCTAGAAACACGTGCATTCTCCTAGAAACACATGCACGCTCCTGTTGCTAGTTAAAAAAAAACATAGATCTTCCTTCCCGGGTTTGCTACCAATTTTCATGGGTTTTCTACCAATGTTCGCGCATTTTGTGCTCCTAAAATTTGCAATTTGGCTCACACTCAATCATCAATTGGACAATATTTGATATATTGGATAGAATATCACTCTTGGAATCTAACAAACATCTTCAGTGGTATTGGAAGTTAGTGGATACATTCAAACTACAAGTTTTCATTGCGAGAAGAGATCTTTTTGAATAGGTATGGTGAATTGTAAATAATTGTATTCATTCACAAGCTTTGAGATCATTTCATTGATTTATGCTTTATCATATGCCTACAACAATATCTCTCTCATAGAGAACAATTAATTTCACAAGAAGAATTCCCAAATTCACATCTAAACAAGTCTCATATTCTCCATACAATATGAAGTATGCAGTGTTAACTACTAATGATTTGCACATGAATATATTTTGATTTCACACAATGATGGCATAGATGAAGTTATCTCTTGAGACTCCTCAATTTGAAAAAAAACCTTTGAAGCAATCATGGGAGAGGGTCCACATTGAATAGTTCACCAACTTGTGCATATTCTCTATACAAGATGAAGTATGCAATGTAGACCAATAATGATTTGCACATGAATACATTTTTATTTCCCACAAGGATGGCATAGATGAGGTTCTCCCTTGAGACTCTTCAATTTTTATAAAAACCTTGGAAGCAATCATGGGAGAGGTCCATATTGAATAGTTCACCAACTTGTCCATGCTCTCCTCTTCATGCTACATGTTGTACTAACTTTGCTGATTCCAATACTATCTGATCTTGTACTGTGTTTTCCATTTCTTCTTGGAGTCCTTGTTGTTTTTGTAGTGTCTTTATGTGCTCACGAGTCTCTCGGACTTGTTGGAATACTTCGCCATAATACGTATACCAATTTCATAAGACTTCCTCTATAGTAGTAGACTCTTCAAAATGTTCTTTTAGTACTTTGTGAGCTTGTGAGAATGTTGTATACTGTTGTCTCATTAGAACAAAAGTCTCTTTTGTTTGTTCATCCTTCTTTGTCTATAATTGCGTCTGGAGGTTAGATACAACAATTTCAAATAGTTGGTAATTGCTTTCCAGTGGTTTGTCAGTATCAGTTTCTTCTGCTCCTAGTATGAATTTTTGTACCAAATTCCTGCATTTTGTCAGAAATTATAGTTGCTTTGATTTGAATTTCTCAATTTGCTCATGTATTCTTTCTTTTCTTATCTTTGCTTCCTTATTGAGCGCTTCCAATAATTGGTCCAATTTTTTGTCCTTGAGTTTTTGTGTTTCTACTGCAGTAGTTGATCCTAGCTGATGCAGATGGATAACTGATGGTGCCTGTTGAAGTGGTAATTATGCCTGTTGTTGTTCCTTCTCTTTTCTCTTTTTCTATTTTCTTCTACTTTTTTGTCATGAGTGGTCTCTGTTCAGTGCATCACCTACTCCTATCGGCAATGGTTCTGGATTTTATTCTATTGTTGGTTGTTCAGCTGTGCTGCTTGGTAAGTCAGGATTGGATAACTGAGTTTCGGGTAGAGGAACAGTAGATGGTGGTAATAGTAGAAGTGGTGTGGAGGAAGGAAGGGTGGTTGGATGCAGAGGAGGTGATTTTTAAGGTGATGTATGTGAAGGTAGGCATTCTGAAGTCGACAGAGGGTTCAAGATGGCATTTGGCAGCTGGGGGTTTTTTACCACTGGTGGTGAGTCGGTAGGGTTATTAGGCTTGACAAAAATTGATGAGATCAACCATTTCTTGATATATTGTTAATGTTTCAGTCTGTTCAATTACATTGAGTTCATTATATATGGTTCCTTCCTCAGCTCCATCGACTAGGGGTAAGGGGTTTCTCGTGGATGGTATAAAGGATGAGATTTGTGCTGCGACAACTTGGGATGTTTTGTGAGTATTTATTAAAAATGACGATTTAATAACTTCGACAACCTCGGATGTTGGTTTATAATATTGCTCGAAAATGGTAAGAAATTTTTGAGAAGAGCCTTCGCCGACAACTGGTTTTATTGTATTCAGTGTGTGAACAGATGGAAAAAGATTGGGCACTTTGTTAATAAAGTCTTGAAGGTATTTATATTTATCAAATTTTTGTATGAGCTTTTTAGAGAGTGCTTGCATGTAAGGGAATATCGTAACCCCAGAAGTAGGGTTTGGTTCTTCTTGGACTATCTAGATTGGGGATGGAGGTGGTGGAGTGGAGGTTACATCAGTAGCTTCAACTATGGGAGGGTTGACAACTCTTAACTTTGTAGTTCTTGGTCGTTTTTCCTCTTATGCCATAGATATTTTGAATCGTTCATCAACAGAGATATTGCTTTTGGCAGCATCTTCTAATATCTCAGCAGCCCTGACGTGTAGCTCATCCTCATTGTCAGAGTCTTCCAGCAAGAGAAGGCTGCATTTCCCTTTCCCTTTTATTGTAGTTCTTTTCTACTTTTTGGATTTAGATATATCCAGTTCTAGTTGTCGAAGATTTTATTTTGACATAGCATATTATGATGGTAGCTCTTCAGACTGAGTCTCCTCATATGTTTGTTGCTCCTCCTCCCCCCATTGATGTGTCAGATCTAGGGCTTGTTGTGTCGGCCATATTGTAACTATTTGAAGAGTATTTACCTCTTCTGTTGGAGTGTCTTCTAAGATGAAAGTGCTGATATGAAGGTGTACTTCATAATATTCCTCTTTCTTCTGGTTGGTTAGGGGTTCCAAAATTGGATGATCGATATTCTTTACAAACGCCGGTCTGGGTATTTTAGTGTTGGATTGTTGGGCCAACTCTGCAAATATCTCCTCAACTGATGGATAATAATCGAGGTGTTTAGATTTCCCTGCATCTCCTTGCATGTACCATACTGCAGTATGGTCTAATTGTAGCTGGATGTGTGTTGTCGATGGTAGGATTCTTCGAATGTTTTGGGGAACCCTCCATCTAGCCATTTTGACATTTATATTTTGGAATCAATTGTCTAACAACACTTTGGCTACTTCTAGTTCCTGTGGGTTCCCATCCATTAAGAATGGCTTGAAGTGCCACATATGGAATCTTGTCAGTTTGAGGAATATGGGTTTCTGACAAGACACATGTGGTATATCGCAATCCGTATGATAAGCGATGGGAATATGATCGTTGCACCTTCCTCCTGACATTTTATGTAGATACTTCTAACCAGGCCTACTAAGTATTGTTCCCAACAATAGGTTTTACCAGAGTCCACTATACTGATGACAACTTCCAACATGTTGAGCCTTAGATCACAACCAAGTCCTGTAACAGTTAGGCCTATAGAAACGGTTTTCACGACCATCTTGGGTGTTGTGGCCTAGATGTTATTGATTACCATCCCTTTAGAGTTATTTTTAGTTGGTGTACCTGTTAGTTTTTCAACCAACCCAGGATTTGAACTGTCAAGAATAGGTTTTCCTTTGTTAGATAATCCTGTGAGTTTGTAAATGACCTCACCAGATATCTCAATAGGTTTATCAAAGTAAAAATTCCCATGGTGATACCAACTGATGATGAATTTCTCTATGATTTCCTTCGTCCTGTCGAAGCTTTCCATGATATGTGCATTCATATAGCTCATGATGGTACTAGCATTTACTTTCTGGGCCTCTTCTGTCATTTTCTTGTCTACATATGCCCATTTTTTTTTATTTCTTTTCAGAGTCGTGACCATGAAGTTTCCTATACTTTTTGTTTTCTGATGTTCTCTAATATTTTCATCAACGGGGTTGTAGTGGATTGTAGATCCCTTGTTTTGGTGGTTGCAGATCTCGTCTTCTTTGGTGCCATTTTGTTGGTAGAAGTTCTAGTTTTTGAACAGGTATTTTTATCTCAGGAATCTGATAGCTCTGTCTCTCTAGCTCTTCATAAAATGATTTGAAGTCTTCATTTGATGTGGTATTTATAGGTGGAGAGGGTGGTGATCTTGCCGATGAAGGTATTAATGGCAGATCTGATTGTGAAGGATGTTTTATCGATAGCTCTTTTAATACACTATGGTTTTGGCGCTCCCTCTGTCTATAGTCATGATGATTTGATTTGACTTGTTGATCCTCTTGTCGGTGTGCATTATGATGATGAAAATGTCATTAAAATGGTCGGTAGTCGATATGTCGACGGTTATGATGTCGATCGCTATTTCCACTGAATTGTATTCTGGTACTTCCTTCATGAGAGTAATTTCCTGTCATTCTGATCTTGCTGGATTATTTATTTTGGTTGCTTTTATTTTTTTGGGGGGTTTTTTTAAAGGTTTTGTTTAACAGTTATGCAACTATGTTTTTTTTTAATTTCCCTTAGTTTTCGTACCACTTTAGTCGGGAACCATTAACAAGCTTCTGAAATTCTTTGCCTTGTAACGTTCTCAGCTGGACTGATCTGTTGGCATTGATTTCTTCAATGACATAAATTCCCATCCACTCTGTATGGAGTTTCTTTGGCTTTCCTTTTACCCGACTGTTATACAACAACACAATATCTCCAAACGACAAGTTCTTGTTTTTTATGTTTCGGTCATGCCATGATTTCTATTGTACTTTGTGGATTTCTTGGTGTTGTATAGCGATTAGGCGATATTATTCTAGCTTAGCTAGTTGCATTAGTTGATCATTTCTATCCTCTTTGACATTAATATGTAATATTTTGGCTGTTACTGGTGTTTGTTTTCGAAAGTGTAGGGGAACAACTGCTTCTTGGCCATAGACTAGTCTAAATAGTGTTTGGTCTGTAGATCGCTTATATTTTGTTCCGTATTCCCATAAGACGATAGGAATTTTCTCATCCCAGTCATCTTTGTCAGTGTTGCAAATTTTTGTTAAACCCCTTGTTAAGGTTTTGTTAAATGCTTCTATTGTATCATTAGATTGAGGATGATAAGTTGTGCTTCTCCTGTGGTCGATTTTGAACTGATCTGTTAGGGATGCAATGGTTTTGTTAATAAAATGTGATCTTTGGTCACTGATTAGAGTCACTGGACAACCAAATCTAGTAATTATAATTTTGTATATGAATTTAGTTGCTGCTTCAATAGAACAAGTTTTGACAGGTTCTACCTCTTCCCATTTAGTAACGTACTCGACTATTGTTATGATGTAGCATGCACCTGACCTTCTAGCAGGAACTGGGAATGGTTCTATAAATTTGATAGCCCAAATTTCGAATGTTAAACTTGGATTTAGTGATATTAAGGGAATATCAGTGCTAGGTAGAGGCCGACCTAAACATTAACATCAATCACATTTACCGACAAAATTCTGACAGTCTTTATGTAATGTCAGCTACCATAGTCCCGATTGTTGGATATTCCTAGCAGTCGTATCAGACTGGAAATGTCCTCCACTTGGGCCATAGTGCACTTCATGCATTATTCTCTCTTTCATGCTCCAAACCACATCAAGCAAGAACTGGGAATGGTCCTATAAAGTTCCCTAGTTCCCTAGTCTGAATGGTTCAAATCTATAACAAAACACAAACATTGAATGCTAGACTCTCCCTAGATCTGTTTAAACACTTGAATGGGCTGCCATTCTTCTTCTATTAACATATGTATTCACTATCCTTGAATATTTTCCCTCTTTTTACCTGCAAAAATAGAAGACACCAATAGAAAGTGATAGCATACAAGATATAGAAACTAGATCTATGCTTGTGAACCACTTATACTATGAAATGAGAACTCGACATAGTTCTCGTTTTTCTCTCTCCTAATTTTAGTATCTATTTTTACCTCCATTTAAAAAATGGTTGATACCAGTATCACACATTTTCATTTGAAGGCGTTTTTTCATCCTTTGAATCATCTTTGTCATAAATTATTATTACTTTCTATTTTCAAGTGTGTTTTTTAGACATTTAACAAAATAACATACATTTAGTAGCAAGTTATATTGAAAAACATATATATTTTGCAATTTTTACTTTAAAATAAGACATTTTTATAGGAAAAATAAGACTTTTTTATTAACAAAATTCTAAGAAATTCTAGAAAATAAAGACATTTACAACCATTTTCAATGCATTTTCATATATTTTTTGTATAAAAATGATATTATTTCATACTATATTCCAAAATTTTACGATTCACATAAATTCAAGAAAAACTATGTGGTATATTTGTAAATAACACATTAAAAACATTATATATAGAAATTTTATTTTGAAAATAAAGTCTGAAAACCAAAATAGTACTAATATATTTTATCAAAAATTTGTCAATTTAACATTTTCTTCAAGACATTAAACTAATCAACAATATCATGCAGGACAAATTCTTCATCGAAATTGGAATTTTCTGGAGCTTGGATTTCCTAAAGGACATCAATGTCCTCTTCCATTGGGCTTTCTATGTATGCAAGATTCCCAAAGTGCTCATTTCCAAACATCCCTCCCAATGGTGGTTGAGGCTCTTTTGACATCTTTGCCACAACTGTTTCACTAAACTCTTTTTTCTTCAAATCCATTTTTTGCAATTCATTTGGAAGAACTTGAATAGCATTAATTCTTTGTATGATGTAATTACATTGAAGTGGATCATTATCGATTGCATACAATTTCTTCCTTTGTGTAAGGAGCATGCTATTTTTGTACCTAATCACTAAAAACAAAAAAATTGCTAAGACAAATAGTACAAAGAAGCATACTTAAAAAAAAAATTAATGAATACTAAAAAACCAAGAAAACTTGAAATATGTTTCCATATGTAATATGTGAAATTTGACCTGAACCCGAGAACAAATCTATTACATTAAAAAAATTAAATCCCCTCCTAACTCCCTAAATCCTCCCCCATCATTACATTTAAAAAAAAATATTTAACCCCCTAAAAAACATTATATTAAACACAATTTAAAAAACAATTACCCTACCTAACTACACCCCAAAAAACATTATATTAAAAACCAACATAGATCCAAGCACCAATAGGGATCAAATCTCTAGAGGTGCAAACCCCTTTTTTAGAGTGGAGATGTCAAGGAAGTGTGTCATGCAATGTTTATGGTTTTAATTTATCTAATTTGTGTAATTTTATATATATGCATTTCTAAATAATTTAAATTTAATTTGAACCCACATGTTATTTTTAATAATTTTTTTTTTTATAAACGACACTTGCTAACTCTAGGATGGGCAAGGAAGGAGTTACACATCGCTCCCCTAGTAGGCTGTAGAATGCGCCTCTTTGAGGCAATCAAGTGAATGCATATTATTTTTTATATAAAGTATTTATGAGTAATATTGTCTTTTATAATAGAACCATAAAAGCTAAAAAGTTAATTCTAAATTATGTAAAAATAGAAAGTTAGAGTAAAAGTAGAGTGAATTACTTAGTAAAATATAAGCTTGAGAAATGCATTTCAATTTTACTTTACATAAAAATAAAAATATCACTTTTTAAATGGAAAAAAATCAATATTATTATTTTGTGGTTCAATGATATTACTCAACTTATGATGAGATTGAATGGTGTTAAATATATTAATAATATTGAACTAAGTATAATATATCGTATTAATAGAGATACAATGCTATTGTTGGAAAAAAATGAGATAAAATGCTATTAGTGGAAAAAAGAGATACAATATTTTGGAGTCTTATCAAGAAAATAATTATGAATGAATATTATTTAATAAACTGAAATTATTATTATAAAAATATCCTTGGAAAATGAACCTTGTTTTTATGGGCATAAATAAAGTGAGTCCCTCTCTTACATTAGATGTTAGCAAGCATAGGCTCAGTAAACAATAAACAGATCTTATGTTAGCCAAAGGTAGAAAGTAATTTACATGATATAATATTCAAATCCAATTTACATAATATAATATATCCAATTTACATAATATAATATTCAAGTCTACCAACAAAAAGAAACATTAGAGTGACCGGAGTATTCTAAAATAAATCTAGCTCTTCGAAACCTCTATTTATAAAAGACATTAAGCTTCCAAATTTCAAACATTTAAATAT
The DNA here is from genome assembly GCA_001517045.1 of Pseudotsuga menziesii. NCBI lineage: Eukaryota > Viridiplantae > Streptophyta > Pinopsida > Pinales > Pinaceae > Pseudotsuga > Pseudotsuga menziesii. Next base: position 160,553 of record LPNX010611562.1, on the reverse strand, counting down.
CAAACGTCCAAATCTATAACATTTAAATATCCAATGTTCAATTTCTTTTAAAGAGTTGTCATTTTACTTTGACATAACCTTTCCACTTTGAAAAAGTTCTCTCCACATTTTTTACTATTTTTCCTCAAATAACTACCAAACAAGAATTTTGGAAAATATTTTATAATTACAAATTATTTGTTCTCACATTATAATTAAAAAAAAACATAATTAAAAAAAACAGATTTAAATCTTCTTGACTAATTCTGAAGATATATCCATTGATTCACACTTTGCAACATTTGCATGCATTCTTTAGATAATATAACAAAAATTGATGATAAATTTATAAAGGAATTTCAAATCTCTAAAACCTTCAAGCCTTCAAAAGGTTATTCGAATCGCCAAAACTTTCAAACCTATGATATAGCATCAAATTTGGAAAAGCACATGTTGAAACCTCAATGAATGCACGGTGCACTCTATTTCTACATGAAACTAAAATCACCTGGTCGACATTCTAGCTGCTGGTGTGTAGAAAAAACAAAAGCAGTAGGAGGTTACGTATCATCTTCGTCCCTGAAATAATTCTCAAGAATCGTATATGATTTTTCACAGACAAGGGGATTTTCATGAATTTGCAAGTTTTCAATCTTATCCCAGCCACTAGCGTCCTCAATTAGGCACACATATACATTAACATCAGTGATGCCTGCATTTTTTTCAGTCTCGCTCAACCCTCTTCACCATTGGCTTTCCTTCCCCTCCACCGTCCTCCCCCTCCGCCGCTCCCCTCTACCTCCTCCGCCATCGTACTAAGGGAGAGCCGCTCCCTTGGCCACCAAAAGGCTGCCCTTTACTGGCGGCGCGAGGTTGAAATTGAAGATAATTTCATACTACAAAGAAATTACAAGCCCTCATAGGTTTTCAAAACCTTCCTATTAGCGATCGGAACCTTGTCTCAAATGAATTCTTTCTTTTAAGGACCGCAACCTACGGTGGTATTCTCTTCTATTGTTTAAAGGAAAGACACCAGATGAGATCACTTAAATTTCATATTGAAGGATTTTTTCAGAGGGCCCACGCTTGACCAACAATTTGTCTAATGGTCAAACTCACTCGTGGTTATCTTAGCTAAAGATTTGAAACAAAATTTGGTTAAAATGCGTCTAGGAAAGGCTTCAAGCATTGATACCAAATGTGTTGATGGTAAAGCTAGGCTTGAATGGTATAGAATTAATTTGCTAGAGAGACTAGAAGTAGGGCAAGGCCACCATAAAATAAAAACCTAAATTGAAATACAAATGGCTCTACACAAAACCAACTCTTAAGAATCAAGTAAATAACATATACATAATTAAAAAAATGAAAAACATGTCTCTTTAACTTCACAACCCGTTGAATTTTATAGTAGGATCTAAGGAAAAAAATGTTTAACTCATTAGAAGTTTCTAAACTTGCACTTACCTTGAAACTTTAAAGAATAGAGCCTAATTATATCGTTTACCCACCTCTACGTAGATTTAGGTGGAGGCTATCTACTCGTGATTCCTCTTAGCATCCCTACTTCTCATGGAGAACAACAGGTATATGGGTAGAAAGTTTCGCAAACAATGTAACTATTATTTCTTTACCTCATTGCATATGTGAACTGAAGCACTTCCATGGATTACTAAATTTGAATGCTTTTTAAGTCACTATCGGTGTGAAAAGAAGTTATTTGTTTTCAAATACAATGCAATAATATTATAGTAGTTTATACTAAAATTATTGACTAACGAGTTTTTTTTCCGGTGGCAAAACATATCCTGAGTTAACAATGGATATAATCATTACTCGTTAGCATTATAAAATAACCATCATAAGCATTATAAAATACCCATTTGAAATGACGAGCTAATGGTTTTTAAAACCATTGAAATGACGAGCTAATGGTTTCAAAAAACATTGCTCATAAGCGATGAGTTTCTGACCAGCCCTTATTGTACATTTTTTAAAAATTTATTAATAAGAAAGCTTAAACGAAAAGCCATATGAAAAAATTCCACACCCATCATACGCACCCACTTCATTTTTATAACATTGATGATAAAATTTCCTCCGCCATCATATTAAGGGAGAGCCGCTCCCTCGGGCACCCAAAGGCCGCCAGCACGGGCGGCCTTTGGGTGCCCGAAGGAGCAGCTCTCCCTTAATACGACCTCCACCCTCCTCCCCCTTTCACCATTAACATCAGTGATA
>LPNX010611562.1:122510-158135 GCA_001517045.1 Pseudotsuga menziesii | reverse complement strand
CAAAGGCTATACGGATAGGCGCGATAACAAAGCATGTGAAGTGGTCCACTTAGCCTAATGGCTGTCCAAACAATGCAAAGTATAACCAACTCAAGCCAACTCCACGCCAAAATTGAACTGGTTTCAATTTTTGTGGAACGAGCCATCGATCCAAACTGCCAGTATTTTATGTGAATGGAAAGAGTTACGGGTTCGTTTCCATATATTGTAGTTGCACGACAGGTGATCAAGCTACAAGATCGAGATGCAAAGCACTTTGGGAATTCTTTTTAGGAGTCACAGATTCATGGATATAAGCCTGCGGGTCTTACCATTCTTACCATATAGAGCCGTCGATATATATGTTAAGTTGCTGCTATCAAGGATCGAACCACATAGAGCTAATAATTGTGAAGGTGTTTTCAGGTGAGCTGCCAATGATCGACTGTTTATTTAAGCCCACAGGTATGGAGATTCGTGGAGCCACCGTAGCCACCAGTTTTGGGCCGCCCATGGGTTTTTAAGAAGGTTGGTTAGGGTTTTGAAATATATTAATTTTATTGTAAAGTGGGTAAGCTTCTCTCCTATATAAAGATATCTTCACCTCACTCAAAATGTATGGTTGGATTGAGGCAAAATCTCATTGGGCTAATAAGAATAACATGCTTCATCCCACTTGAGAGTAATGGATATTGGGTTTGTATTTCATGGCGAGTTTATTGTGTTTTCATCAATCGTTACTTATTATATATATATAATATATTGCTTCAAGGGTGAAAGAATTTGGTATAGACTAGTCCTACCTTATTGAATTTCAATAGTTCAACTCGCTTGGATAGCCTAGTCCTCCTTGTTATTGAGTCTATGAAGTCTTTTTTTGGATCAATGCTTATCACCTTGTGTTTTGTTTGGTTTTATTGGATAGCCTAGTCCTCCTTTTTATAAAGCTAATATACCCTTTTTATGATCTTTAAAAGTTGGTTTTGACATTAAAAAAGCTGCACTTCCTAAAATAGTAAAACAAGGTGCTACGCTCTTTCCCAACAAAGGAGGGGAAGGTCTGGTCCTCCGGTTTTTTTGAAGCATTATAAGCTCATGCATAGAAAGAGTGATTGACTCCATTACTCAAGTATTTAGAAGGCACTAGTCCCATGACATAATGATCCCATTTCTACCCATCCTCTTATTACTTTGATTAGATACTAATTATATGTGGGTTTTACCTTTCTAAGCACCTTTGAATTCATAAAACCACATAGTCTTACAATTAAGGGATTCCTTGCCCTCAAAAGGACAAGCCCTCTGGACCTTGGAAAATTGGCTCTAAAGTACCTTTCTTGGTTTGCTTTACAGGTTACCCGATAAGTACTCTAGAAAGCCCTATTTAGGGATACCCCTGGAGCCAACATGAACTTAGCCCGAATTTGGAGGGAAGATTGATGAGGTGACAATGATTTAACTACAAATGTGTTTTAGAGGACGTGTGGTTGTCACCGTCTTCTTTATAGGTTGAATGCATAAAAAAAAATACTTTTGAGCTGACTCAACCGATATCCATTAAACTTGTTATTTTCTTGTGCCATCCTTCAATAAAATGTAAACAATGCAAAGTCTATTTTAAACATGAATAAAGGGAAATCCGTCCAATTATTTTAAAATATATGATTTGTTTTAATCATGACGGCGAAACATTTTAACCATGTCTAAACTACTTTAATAAAAGTCAACTTGAAACGTTGTAACATTTGTATGCTGATATGGTAAATTCTCATTCATTCATTACACATTTAAATTTAAAGTTTGAATACATTGGATTCATAAAAATTACTTTAATAAAAGTCAATTTGAAACGTTGAAACATTTGTATGCTCATATGGTAAATTCTCATTCATTCATTACACACTTAATTTAAAGTTTGGATACATTGGATTCATAAAAATCATTGGGCCCGAGTCTCTTTTTAATATATAAAATCATTTTGAAGACCAATTAGTTTTTATGTGTATCTCTTTTTTGTGTGTGTGTTTGAATATACAAAGTAATAACTATATTTCGTGAGTTACAAAGAAGTTCATATGGATCATTCCAAAAAGTTATTACAACTTATTTTTTACATAAAGTTTATTTACTTTATGATAATTATAAATAGAAAACAACTTTGTAAATTTCAAATTTTCAAATGTTAAAATCGGTTTTCCTTTATATGATTTAATTATAATTTATGTTAAAAATTAAAAAAAATAAAGAAAACTTTTATGAAATATGAGAGGCATCAAACAATTTTAATGACTAAAGTATATGCATCATATTCGAAGCATACACCAAACCATCAAGTATTCGAAACACTTTCTAAATAAACCAAATTTCAAGAAAAAAAGGACTCTGATTCTCCATCTCTAAGAAGAACAATCACTCGTAACCTACGTGTTATTGAGACGAGTTTAAAAGTCGGATGGGTCTTCAATTATTTTCTTCTTCTAACAATATACTCATGTCTTTATCGTCCATGAATTGTTTCTATATTGTTTATAATTTGTACTCCTTGATTGGGGCAAATCAGGATTCTTACAAACACCTTAGTATTTTTCTTTAAGGTTATCTCTTTTTTTTTGTGTGTTTGAATACACAAAGTAATAACTATATTTCGTGAGTTACAAAGAAGTTCATATGGATCATTCCAAAAAGTTATTACAACTTATTTTTTACATAAAGTTTATTTACTTTATGATAATTATAAATAGAAAACAACTTTGTAAATTTCAAATTTTCAAATGTTAAAATCGGTTTTCCTTTATATGATTTAATTATAATTTATGTTAAAAATTAAAAAAAATAAAGAAAACTTTTATGAAATATGAGAGGCATCAAACAATTTTAATGACTAAAGTATATGCATCATATTCGAAGCATACACCAAACCATCAAGTATTCGAAACACTTTCTAAATAAACCAAATTTCAAGAAAAAAAGGACTCTGATTCTCCATCTCTAAGAAGAACAATCACTCGTAACCTACGTGTTATTGAGACGAGTTTAAAAGTCGGATGGGTCTTCAATTATTTTCTTCTTCTAACAATATACTCATGTCTTTATCGTCCATGAATTGTTTCTATATTGTTTATAATTTGTACTCCTTGATTGGGGCAAATCGGGATTCTTACAAACACCTTAGTATTTTTCTTTAAGGTGAGCAAGTGTGATTAGGCTAATATTTAAAAAATAAAAGTGAATACTTATCAATCAATAATTTTGTTGTGATATTGTTATCTTTGCTCACGGTTGGCGTTTAAAGAAAAAATAGTTTTGTTGTGATATTGTTGTCTTTGTTCACGGTTGACTTTTAAAGAGAAATAGGTTTTTTTTTTTTGGTAAAACTTAAGTGAACTATTAATTTTTATATATAAAATTAAATTAAAAAAAAAAAAATTTAAGTGAATTTTTACCATAACAACATAATAATATATTCATAACAACATAAACATAATAATATATTCATAACAACATAACAATATATTTATAGGCTTGTATATATTGAACAAACAAATATTAAGGGAGAGAAATGTATACAAAACTTATGATATTATTTCTTAACCAAAAAAAACTTACTATTTATTAATGTGTTTAATATTTTTCAATTATATAGTTTACATGCATGTAGTTTAGATATCTATATAACAACTTTAAATTTATTGACACATTTTAATTTATATAATTTTTTTACAAGTAGTTTAACAAATTGTCACACATCTCAAAAATCCATATATATAAAAAAATGGTATTGTTGTAAAGGGGTTAAGGGGATAGGGAGGTTTAAATTTATTTTAAATTTTTTTAATTGTAATGTTGGGAGGGCTAGGGGTTTAGGGGGATAGATGAGATTCAAGTAGGTTAAAAAATAAAAATAAAAATAAAAAACAATCAAACTACAAATTCTAGGAATTAATATTTTAGATTTTTTTTAGTATGATATTTGTAATTGAAACTCTAAAGGAGATTTTGAATATTTATATGAATCATTCATTATTGTATGGTCTAATATATGATTTCATTATGAATCACATCATAATTTCTTAGATTTTCTATTGTTAGAGTGGTAAAATTATTTATGAAATCTTTTTGTTTGTTTAATGTGCAAGTTTCAAAAAAGATGTAATTTATCTTTTGGACAAAAAAATAGTTTTCCAATTTAGGGGTTGATTTTGAAGTTTTTGTAAACAACACTATGGGATGTTTAGGCCATGACTCTATTTTTATCCCCGAAAAAAAAATCATGTATACTGGTATCAACGCTTTTCTATTTGGGGGTGTTTTTGGTGCTTTTTTGGCAAAAATCATCATTTTTATGCCTAGAGTTCTCGTTCTTAGTATAAATTTCTCGTTTCATAGTATAAGTGGTTTGTGACCAAGGAGTCAAGCAATACATACACATGATACAACATATATGGGAAAGAGAAAACATTCCTGATTAACAATTATTGGAAAGACTACAACCTTGATGCCTTGGTGTTGAGAGTCCCATCCAATATCCCCTCCTTTGTTGGGAAAGAAAGTATTTAAAGGCATGGGAGGATAGGTATAAATAGGTATAAATGTTTTTATTTGTTTTGTTGCTTCGACTAGTTTTTCATCTTTCGGTATGAATTTAAAGTCCTCGGTGAAGTTTTCTTTCAGTTCGTTCCATATGAATGTTTTGCCTCATGCTTCTTCCATCTTATACTTCTTATTTGGTAAATAAACTAATGTGGATGGAAATAGGTACAACCATATTCCTTCATCTTTGTAACCAAGTATTCTCCATTCCTTTTCACATATATTTATGTGTTTTTCGGGGTCTTCTCCTTATGTGAATACTGGTATTTTTTTCCTTTTTAGTTAGCTTCTTCCCTCCGGATATTTTGATGAAGTATGTTGAAGTTGTCATCCATGTTTGTAGTCTGTACTGATGGGTATCCCACCATCGAGAAACTTGACCTGTAAACCTTTCGACCATGCTTTGGAGTCGGTTGTGCTCACCTATGTTTTTGGAAACTTGTTCTATATGAAGTGTTAGAATAATCAACCCATAGTTAGCTACCTTAGACATTAATTAATCCATTTTTGTCTCATTTGCCTAGTTTCCAATATTCCACTCTATGCAAGTTGTCTTCCACATGTACTAGAAGTCAAACTTGCTAAAACTGAGTCATGGAGCACTTGGGAAACCTCCTGGAAACCATATTTAGTAGTTCTACTTTATTCCATATCCTCCCTAGATCGTATCTTCTTTTTTTTCTAAGTTGCCTGCTTTATTGATATTTGAGGCAAAAGGGAAAGTAAGACTAGGTGTAGTTGACTTGTTTTTTTCCCTCATCATCCTCCATTATTTTATCCTAATAATAGCATGTATGAGTTGTATTTCCATCACCTGATAGCTTTCCTACTTGACTTTTCCAACTCATGAGCCTCTAGGTAGATTTGGAAACTGCTTTATGCACTTATGGGGGATTTGACTAGATTTAGTAAGCCTGCTTTTGACTATTTTGAATGGCATCCTTATGCATTTGAATATCTCATGTAATTATATATTTCAGTGGCCTATGAATTCATAAGGTTGGCTATTGTACACTTATTCAATACAGATTAGTGTTATGCTCCAATTTCAGTCTCCTTTGTGTGTAAATTTGTAGGTTTGATTAGCAATTTTGTGAGTGCAATTGTTCTATCACTTGGGTTCAATTTCCACATGGTATTAGAGCCCTTGTAGATTGATTTCTCTCCTTCCATATTGCTATTGTAGGTTTGACATCTTGACTAGGAGCTATTCTGCTGACTGAAGGGACAATTTCTGAGCTATGGATCAATCTCAGAAGATCATCTTGACTCCATTTAATTTCTTTGAATGGAAAGCTAAGATGGAGATACTATTGAGAGCGAAAGGTCTCTATAGGGTGACTATGGAAACTAAAGAAGATCCCAATGCAGCTGCAGAGAAAATTAAATGGCACAATATGAGGGATAAGGCTTATGGTCTTCTGTGTCTGAGCATATCCAGAGACCTCCTCTTCCATCTTGATGGATTGACATCACTTAATAAAGTGTGGGAGAAGCTTGTAGATATTTTTGGTAAGAAATATGAGACGAGAGGACATCAAATTGAGAATGAATTGATCTCTTTGAGTCCTAGCAGCTTCGAATCCTTGCAACTCTACTTTTCCAAGTTTAAATCCCTTGTTTTGCAGCTAAAACAGTGTGGAATTGAAAAGGAGGAGGAGCAACTAGTTTTGGCCATACTCTCGAATCTTGGCCCTAACTATTCAGTGTTTGTTTCGACCTTACATGCCACCAAGTTGATAGCTTGAGCTTGGAAGATGCCAAAGCTTGCAGAGTTCATGGAATCCCTCACACAAGAACAAGATAAACTGGTGATGATGGGCACCAGCAAACCTTCTAAAGACCAAGATTTGGTTGCTGGAGATTCAAGGGTGGATTCAAAAGGAAAGAAAAAAGCTAAGAATCCACCTAAGTAAAAGAGAGACAAGAACAAGTCTCAAGAGGAGCCCCAAGAAGAACTTCCAGAAGAAGAAGAAGAGAGGAGAAATGATCAAGTGCACATACTCCAGTAAGGGCTATCATCCTGAAAGCTCCTACATGAAGAAGCAAATTGACATGCTGACCCAACTCCTAGAGAAGAATAACATCTCCCTTCCTAATAGCTCAAAGAAGAGGGAAGGAGGATCAAATTCAGAAGATAGAGAGAGAGTACATGCATTGGTTGCTGGCACATCAAGCTCACCTAGCTTCATCATAGAATCTGGAGCTTCAAGACATATGGTTTCAACCAAGGAGGCATTCTCCTCTCTTGACATGTCGAAAGGTCCACCAATAGTGCTGGGAGATGACTCTCTCACTGATAGTTTGGGGAAATGAAGGATTGATCTTGACCATGGTAAGTTCAGCAATGTATTGTATGTTCCAGGTCTTGCCTCTAACCTCTTGTCAGTGTATCAGATGACTCACACAGGGTCTCCAAATAAGGTCATATTCTCCCCTGATATGTTGAGATCACAGATATATCGAGTGGTAAATTCATTGCAAAAGGAGTTGTTATCACACTTCGAAGGTATACATGTTTTCATATTTTCTACCCTACTCAAACCCCTTTGCTCTTCTGATTCATGCCAATGAGGCAAGCAAGCTTTGGCATGAAATATTTGGCCATCTTAACTATAAGTGTCTTTCTAATCTAAGTGAAAAATAAATGGTCATAGGGTTACCAAAGATTAAGTTTTCCAAGGGAGTCTGTTAGGAAAACACCCAAAGCATAAATTTGAGAGAGCTAGTCATGAGAGAACCTATGCACCTCTTGAGTTGATCCACAGTGATGTTGCTGGTCCATTTCCTCATATGTCAATGAGTCAGGAAAAATATGCATTGAACTTCATAGATGAATTTTCTAGGTACTGTTGGGTTTACTTCCTGAAGCATAAGTCTGAAGTTTTTGGCCTCTTCAAAGTCTTTAAGGATTTGGTTGAAAACTAGTCTGGGCGGAAACTCAAGATCCTCAGATCTGACAATGGTGGTGAGTATGTCAAGTATGAGTTCATTCAATATTGTGAAGATGTAGGTATTCAGATGCAACATTCAATCCCTTACACACCACAACAAAATGGTGTTGCTAAGAGAATGAACAAATCACTGAAGGAGATGACAACCTGTATGATGGAGGCTAAGACTTTGCCACCAAAGTTTTGGGCTGAGGCTATAAAATGTGCATCCTATATTCAGAATAGGGTTCCTCATAAATATATTTATGGTATGAATCCTTTCGAATCATGGAGTGGGCACAAGCCAGATGTGACCCATTTCAGGATTTTTGGCTCAAGGGCTTGGGCTAGAATTCCAACTGAAAAGAGAAGGGCTTTGCAGCCCCAAATCCAAGAGTTCCTATTTGTTGGGTACTCTGAATATTCAAAAGGGTACAAGCTGATAAATTTGAGCACAAACAAAGCCTTCATTGAAAGGAGTGTTCAGTTCCAAGAAGAGCCTTTAGCAGCAGTTGAAGTTGGAGAGTCTTCTTCACCACCAGAACCATTGAATGTAAGTGAAGAGATAAATGAGTTTTTCGATTATGATATGTCTGATAATGATGATTTAATTGCAGATCCTGATAGTCATACAAGACCAAAATGGCCAGCAAAGACCATTCATGCAGCTGGGGAACTAGCTGGAAATCCTAGTGATCCTAGGAGGACTAGATCTCAGTTTGAGAGTGCCCCTTGTATGAAAGACCCTTTGTTTGCAGAGAAGTGCTATCTAATGGTTGAATCAGACCCACAGAAATATGAATATGCAGCACATGATCCAACATGGGAAACAACCATGAAGGAAGAATTCAGCTCACTCCAGAAGAACAACACTTGGGAACTGGTTGATCTTCCCCTGGGGAGGAAGCTAGTTCAATGTAAGTGGGTTTTCAAAACTAAGTTGCTGCTAATGATTCACCTTTGAAATATAAGGAAATATTGGTAGCCAAGGGATACTCATAGGTACATGGTATTGACTACAATGAGACCTTGGCACCAATGGCAAACATGGACTCCATCAGGCTAGCCTTAGCCATTGTAGCTTCGAAGCAGTGGGAGGTACATCAGATGGATGTGAAGTGTGCTTTCCTGAAAGGAGATCTTACTGAAGAGATTTACATGCAGCAGCCTCAAGGGTTTGTTACTAATCCATATTTTGTGTGCAGGTTAAAGAAATCATTGTATGGGCTTAAGCAAGCCCCTAGGGCTTGGTATGCCAAGATTGATGGCTTTCTGCTGTCATTGAGTTTTGTTCAATGCAAGTCTAATACTAATGTTTATTTGAAGCTGATTCATGGTTCTTTGATGATTATTTTCTTGTATGTCAATGACCTTCTGATTACAGGAAGTTCAAAGAAAGAAATTGCCTCCTTGAAGGATGCAATGAACCATGCATTTTCTATGACTAATTTGGGGTTGTTGAGCCAATTCTTGGGTCTCGAAATTGCTCAATCCCAACATGGAATAAAGGTACATCAGTACAAGTATGCTTTAGATTTTCTAAATAAGTTCAACATGAAATATTGCAAGCCAAGCAAGACTCCCTTCCTCGTAGGAGTTAAGCTTGAAGAAGTAGGTTCTTCTCCTATGGTAAACAATATACTGTATAGGAAATTGATTGGGTGTTTGCTGTACCTTACACACACTCGACATGATATTCCTTATGCAGTAAGTTTGGCTTCAAGATACATGGATCAGCCTCATGATATCCATTGGAGAGCAGCCAAAAGGATCCTTAACTTTATTTAGGGAACAAGGACTCATGGGATCTTCTACAAAGCTAAATCTGATCTTGATTTGATTGGATTTACTGACAGTGATTGGGCAGGTGACAACACATATTGAAATTCAACATCAAGATATGTGTTCATGCTTGCTGAAGGACCAATCAGATGGTCAATCAAGAAACATAGTGCCATAGCACTCTCATCTACAGAAGCAGAGTATAGAGGAGTTGTAAATGCAGCAACTCAATGTTTATGGTTGCAGGGGATACTTGGTGAGTGTGGATTCGAATCAGAGTTTTAAACTATTATCTATTGTGATAATCAGAGTACCATTTGAATCTACAATGATCCAGTTTAGAGACAGAGAACCAAACAAATTGAGATCCATATGCACTACATCATACAACTTGTGCATGATGGCACCATTCACCTACTCTTCTGTGCATCTTCAGAACAAGTAGCAGACATCTTCACCAAAGTTTTTTGTGAGAAGACATTCAGCAATCTCAAATCACTATTGGGGATTGCTGATCATGCTGTGAAGCATGATTGATGCCAAGATTTTCAAATTTTGTTTTATTGTCCATGTTTAAGGGAGGATTTTCCCACTGGGTTTTTGCCTCTTTCCTTGGTTAAATGGACATGTAGTATGTAAAGGGTGACTAAGCCTTGTTGCTATGCCTTATAATTTTCTGTTATTTACTCATAAAGTCAGGCTTAAGGGGGGGTGTTAGAATATTGTCTTATTTTCCTAGTTTCCAATATTCCACTCTATGCAAGTTGTCTTCCACATGTCTTAGAAGTCAAACTTGCTAAAAATGAGTCATGGAGCACTTGGGAAACCTCCTAGAAACCATATTTAGCAGTTCTGCTTTATTCCAGATCCTCCTTAGTGCATATCTTCTTTTTCTGCTAAGTTGCCTGCTTTATTGATATTTGAGGCAAAAGGGAAAGTAAGACTAGGTGTAGTTGACTTGTTTTTTTCCCTTATCATCCTCCATTCTTTTCTCCTAATAAAAGCATGTATGAGTTTTCTTTCCATCACCTATTATCTTTCCTACTTGAATTTTCCAATTCATGAGCCTCTAGGTAGATTTGGAAACTGCTTTATGCACCTATAGGGGATTTGACTAGATTTAGTAAGCCTGATTTTGACTATTTTGAATGGCATCCTTATGCATTAAAATATCTAATGTAATTATATATTGTAGCAGCCTATGACTTCATAATTTTGGCTATTGTACACTTATTCAATACAGATTAGTGTTATGCTCCAATTTCAGTCTCCTTTGTGTGTAAATTTGCAGGTTTGATTAGCAATTTTTGTGATTGCAATTGTTCTATCACTTGGGTTCAATTTTCACATGAACGAATGGTGATTCTCTTTATTTATACCGAAGAGACTTTTTGGTTTCTATTTTTATTGGTGCTAAAGAAGGGTATTCCCTAATTTTTCTTTCTAATATCTTTGGTATGATGGACATAGAAAAACATTGACGTGTTGGTTTTCTTGGGATGGATTGAATGGTACATCATCCCCTTTCTTGATTTTAGTAGCTTTCTATCTCCCAGTTGTAAAGTTCTGCATCTGATTTATACCCCACTGAGTCTTGGTTTCCTAGATGTAGTTCCCCATATATATTTGGTTCAGTATAATATTCATTGTTATGGATTAGATAAAGTTTTCGGACATCGAATTCTTGATATATGGGTTCGGTCTATGGTTCACCTTGTGAAGGATGAATAGGAACAATTACTTTCTACCCATTCCCTTTTAGCTTTATTCTTTCTATATCTAATGAGATTGATGCCTTCATCTTTCGACCCCATGGTCGACCCACTAAGGCTGGAAATGAGATGGATCCTTCCTTAGGGTCAATGATTTCAAAGTCAAATTTTGTGGTAATGCCCTTTTATGGTAGTTTCGACATTTCTCCATACTCCAATAGGTTCGATGAGTCCTTGGTTGGCTAATTTTAAATATATTCCTAATTCACTTAGTCGAGGTCTGCCCAATTGTTCCCAAATATCTCTTGTCATTATGTTCACTTGAGATACAATGTCGATAACAACTTGTTGGGCATGATATCCTTCTATTTCTAAGTCAACCAGTGGGTCAGCATCACTTATATCTTTTTGGTTTAAGTTGCATATGTTCTTAGTTTGTTGATCCATGCTAGATCTATGCTTAAAATTGTGTAATAAATCAATAAATTGTGCTACTGAGTTATCATTATGTATTAAGTTAAGTAATTATTGAGATATATTGTGTTGACTATCATCAATTTCTACTTGTCTAGCAAATTCTTGAAAAATATTTGATGCATCATTATATAATTGTTTTTGCTTTATAGGATTAGAGTAGTCCTCTTGGCTTTTTATCTTACTTATTCTGGGATTATCATTGCCAGTTTTTGTTCCTTGTCTAGATACTATTTGTAAATTCTTTGTATGAATTAAATCACACTTTTGAACACACAACAAGGCATTAACATTTTTCTTATTATTAATTTTCTTGAGCATGGTGGGACAATCCTCTAAAGAGTGATCGCCAGCACCACAACTGGTACAACATTTTAGGCCGGTTCGATCTTTGTATGGATAGTCTGCATATAAACGACCTTCTTTATAGCACATAAAGCACTGGATTAGTCGTCATGGTCTCTTGTCCTGACTCCCAAAGAATTGGTCTTGGCCTACATATCCCCCATGACTATTATTATCGTACCAGTGCTCATATATCCGTCCTTTGTATCTTTGGTTGCCTTGCTCATTTTGTTCACTATTATTGTTGTTCTATGCAACAACGTTTTCTTGATAAACTGCGTGATAATTTTGTCAGTTCTTCAGGTTTAAGTGACAGTCACATGTTGCATGACTCTTTACTTCGTAAATTTCACACCGGGAAGATTTTTCATTTTTCATATTAAACGGACAATATTTTGTCGCGTGTAGCCCATGTTTCTGGCAGATATTGCAAAAGCATTTTGTTTGAACAAAGCGTATCTATTGTTGGCTGATGTCTTGTCGACAATTATCTTTTGTATGTTCGGTTGTCGAGCATTTCATACACCATATATATTTACCTTTGAGGTTAAGTTCCCATAACCATTTTTTCATTATTTCTAGTTTTTCTTTGATACGGCTATCCACAGGGTGCACTGGGTAGTCTTCATTCATATCGACTTATGAATCCTTTATGAGTGCATCTTCATATGTATTGAATGTGTCTAGACTTATGTGCCTTCAGATCTTCTGTGAAATCCCTTCAAGAAAACATTGGATTAATAACTGTTTATCTATGCTATAATGTAGCTAGCTAAGTAGGTCCTTTAGTTGTTTATCATACTCCGGGACAGTCTCAATTGGTTTTTGGACTGTCATTTTTAATTTTTTTTCTACTAGATGCTTCACATCTAGATTTTTGAAGAATGAAAGAAATTTTTTCTTAATTTCTTCTTTAGTTGCATTAGGTGTTTTCTCAGTGTATGTCATGTACCAATTTAGTGATTGCTTTCATAAAGCACCTGCAAACAACACCATCTGAGGATCTCCATTTGTTACTGTGTTTGATTCCTATGTTGATTCATAGACAAACCAGTGTCGTGTGGGGTCCTCATCACCCTCATAAAGGGGAATGTGTGTGGCGCCATGCACCATGTCGTCGGCATCGATGTCTTCTTCAGGTGGTGGTGGTGGGGGTGTTGGGATACTCTCTGTAACCTTGTGTTATTCACAACTATTTTCAATGGAACTTTCATTTCCGTTAGAATTTTTGTTTTTCCATTCGTCCTCGACAATTTGTTGATCTAACTCGATTCCTTCTGTCAATATCCAAGCAAATTGTTGTAACTTGGATATTATTCCTTGCGAATCCAACTGCTTTGTTTTCTCTAAAGCTATGTTTGGTTGGGGGGATGCTCCTTCATGTCCTGGGTAGAGTAGGTGGATACTTTGGTTAGATGGGTACGATTGGAATGTGACCTAGTTTCCTTCCTCTGGTCGACGAATTACAATATGGTTGATATCATTTCCGTCGTCGTCTAGTCAGATCCATACACTAAACTCACCAACTCCTAGCCTTAGGTCTTCTTTGACAATGGCTTGCACTCGGGAACTCAGGTTCTAATTTATTGGAGATAGAGGTCTTATATCTCAGGGTATCTCAATTTGTAGAGCTTCACGCTGCTCTATCCACAAACCCTCCTCCATTGGTGACACTTCTTCATCTACACCCTCTTCTTGTCGGTCATGAACCAAATCTGGCGGATTTTATTCATGTTCTGTCACCCTGGTGGTCATTATTCTCTGGAGCACGATGGCCTGCTCTCTAATTTCCTCCCTTCTCTTCTGCCTCTTATCTCTTTCTATCTTCTATAAATCTGGAGTGCTTTTGTGAGTCACTATCTAAATCATTTCTTTCTTAGACCAACTTTTCATTGTTGGCGGTTGCTTTCACAGTCGACTAGAATCCTTCTACTCTACCCCAACACATAACTAGATACCCACCCATAGCCTACCTGATACTTTAGTAAGCCTAGGTGGTTCTGTCTATTTGCTCAAAAAATATTCCCACTCTCTTTCTGCAATAAAATTCTCCCATGCTTTTTTCTTTTCTGCCTATTTGGTGTTCGATGGAGGTTTGATTAATGATGGAAGAGGCTCAACAATGTCTCTTGCTCCCCTTTTGATCAAGAACTTAAACAAAATATTCGGTAGTGAGCAAAGAAGCTACTCAGTTAAATTGTTATAGAACCTATTTTTGATACTCTCGACATAGACTCTCTCTTCCACTACGCGTTCTTCACAAAAATCTTCTACGATTTTTTCAAACTACTGCGACAAATCTTCAGAGACTGAGGTACTGATTCTACAAAATTCTCATGTGTCTCAGAGAATCATTTATCCTTATCTTGGTCAATAGTCAGTCTATTTATCCAAGCGTAATTATTCAAATATTCACGATCTTATGCTCCCACCAGTCCTTAATCTCTTGTTCTAAGGTCATCTTCTCATGGTCATTTCATGCATATATGTATTACCGGCAATAGAACTAATGTTGTAATTGTTGATCCTGATTTTGTCATCATTTTTTATTAATTATTTGCTCTGTTGACATTACCTTTTGTCATTTTGTGGCATATTTCTTTCCATTCATACCATCAACTAAACACAGGTATGCATATATTTGAATATTATACAAGTATTGATTAAATTTCATTATTTCATGGTTTTATTGATAATTATGTGATATTTGTAAATGTGTGTAATATCAAGGTTCGTTTTGTAGGATTTTATTTCCAAACAAACCTCCACTTGGACACGCATTCATGCCAAACATGCATAGTTGCATCCAGCTCGTCATAAAGCCCTTTGATCAACCCGTGGCTCTGTTAGTTGGAATATTTTGTAGAGTTACAAGAATAGAATGGTTTCATGATTATGTTGTCCACGCATCCTCCTAGTGTGAGAATCGATGATCTATAAGAAT
This sequence comes from Pseudotsuga menziesii, assembly GCA_001517045.1. Classification (NCBI taxonomy): domain Eukaryota; kingdom Viridiplantae; phylum Streptophyta; class Pinopsida; order Pinales; family Pinaceae; genus Pseudotsuga; species Pseudotsuga menziesii. Next base: position 143,376 of record LPNX010611562.1, on the reverse strand, counting down.
CGGGATCCTATCCTCTCATCCTGACACCATGCTCTGCACCCACGTCAACAAATATCAACGCCATAGTTGAGTGCATGAGGAGAATCGACGCCACGAAATGAGGAGAACGGCCTATGCAATGTCATGAACAGTTACATAATCATTTGAATAGTAGTTAATACTGTCTATTTTTAGAGCGGTCAACCACTGAAAGGGTCAACCTTCCCCTGTCCATTGTTAAACTATAAAATACTTCGCTGGACGAGAATCAAAAGCTAGCTAGTAGTGGTCATTGTTGGATAAAAAATCTGTAAACTCTATTTCAGTTTAATATAAATTCTATTTTTAGTTGTGAATTGATGTCTCTAAATTGTGAGTGATTGATTGATCTAAGATCCACCCCTGATTGCTGAGAAGGGCCCCTCAAAAACCAGAGGTCTCGATTTGTGTATTTTCGTTATTATTTTTTTGCAGATAAGTAGTTTTCATTTCCAGTTTCTCTATGTAATTTGACTTCCTGTAAGTTGATGTTACGATGTCACCTGTAACGTGTGTTGTTTGTTGCTAATTTAATTTATGTGAGTGTCGTTAATATAGTTTATATTTCCAAGATTGAAAGTGACCGGTCATGCATAGTTACTTACAATCTTTGTTTCAGTTTGTTATTCAATTTCAAATTTGCAATTAGCCAGAGTTTAATCAGTTTAATGTTTTAGGCTTATTTCATAGGTAGGTTCAATCCCGTTGATGCTTCTGTAGCTATAGATTAATTGCATCTATTTCTTAATTTGTTTTATTATAAAATAGGAAATAACTTCTCCCTTTAGACGTAGTGTAGTATAGTTGTTCATCCATTATTTCAATGGCCAAATAGCTCAGTTAGCGTCTTTTCCCGCATTATAACCTCATATGCACAAACCAACTCGTCATGATCATTTAGGTTGTTTATTTTGCAATTTACATTATTTTTCGCCATTCAGACCGTCGTTATATACTGTCATCCAGATTGTTGTTCAGACTTTCATATTTCCTGTTTTGTTTTATACTTGTTTAGAGATCATTTTTCTTAGTTTTCAAATTGTGTTATTTTATGTAGCCAATCAATAAGTCATATATAATTAGGACCTTATTCCAAATCACATAAATTATCCATTAATCTTTGTTAGCTTTCATTCCTTTTTGGTTTAGATTTTTTATGAGTTGTGTTTCTTTTTCCTGTGATTTCTTAATCGATTACTGCTTTAGAACTTATCAATTCAATTCCTCGTTTTATCTACCTTATTTTGATTTAGATTGATTCTTAGAATTAGACTTGTTAATTTTATTCTCTAAAAAGTACATTAGTTCTTCATGATTTGATCATCATTTCTAGCATAGGATCTGTCCTTATTTTGTAGTTACCGAAGATGTTCATAAAATAGAAATAAAGTATCTTTATTAAGTTTTCTACTTGTTTCTAATAAAATATCTTTATTAATTTTTCTACTTGCTCTATATTATATTTATTTCCTTAAATCTATTCCATGCTTTACCTCTCTAGAATAGTATATCTCTAACTTCAAAGTAATCAGTATATTAGTCTTAATTAATAGATCAGTTGTTCATAATATCTCATTTCAACTAGAGCCATTTGATTATGGATAGAGAATAGATCACAATGTTTACTATCACTTGTAACTGAACACTCTTTAGTCTACACCTCTTTGTAGAAGTTAAACTAGACTTAATTCCGTTTAGTTTTCTGATTTCCTTTGAAATTCATTTTGATACACCTTCTCCAGTTCCTGTTACATTGAACGTATATCCTCAGAATCCTCAAGGATAATGGAATTAGATAATTTAGCTTAATTATTGTGCATTGGTTAAATGAATGTATAGTTTAATTATTGGATATCTTAAATATATTAAGTAGCTATAATTTTTCCTTAGATAATATAATCTCTTGTTTCCATATAGTTAGAGTTTTGAATTTATTTATAGCCTTTCTAATTCCTAGATCAAGTCTTGTTTCTTAGATTAGTATTATATATATCTTTCCTGTTATTGTTTATAGAGTAGAGTAGTATAGATTAATACTGCTCTGATATCTTGAAAGTATAATTAACTTAGTAGTTAGATTTCTGAAGTTTGACTCAATTTTTCATTTTGAAATATCTTTCAATATTTTCTTTGTTAGAATATTTCTATGACACCCTAGGAATTCGTCCGCGTTAGCATATATTTTTTTTCAACTCCAAGTTTACAAACCTCAATCGATAATTACATATTTGGTGAATTCACTAAGACAATAAAACACCCAACATTTTGGCATCGTTGTCGGGGAGTTGTTCTGTAAGGTAGAATAGAATTCCCTTATGAATTTTAGTAATAGGCTGGTGGCATGGGAGCGGTAAGACGAGAGGTAAGAAACTGTGCATCTGTTATAACAGACGCCCCCAAATCCAGCAGTAATAGCAGTATTGTAGGTTTTCATTTAATTTAGATTTTCATGAACCAACCTACATATTTGAAAGGTAGATACGTTAGAATTAGTTCTCAAAACTTTGTTAAAATTCTACTAACCTTTACGGGGGGCGTAATACCCCAACCACTAACTTGGAAGAAAGGTATCAAAAGAGACACGCAGGAAGTAGTTATTCTTGGAAACCTAAATGAGGAGCCATAGAAGGTACGGAAACCCTAACATGAAGTAGTTCTAAAGACCCCATTCATGAATAATTTCCTGAGGGCCAGCCATTGGAAGCCCTCAACCCTTCACTAGTTCAAAAACCTAATGATATAGATTTTTCACTAGTAGGGGATCCAAACTTCACCAATTTCATTGACCCTGCTCAGGTAAAAGCTCTCTTTGGAAGCTCAATAAATACAATTGTTTCATAGATTAAGACATCTATAATAGAACCTACCCTCCCTATAGAACCTAATAAAGACACGGTTGACAACTGCTCTTATTAGAGGAATATCTCCCCTGAAGAAGAACATTGGGATGTCTCATTTCCTTAGAAGGAACCTCCTAGGTACACTCTTTTTAAAAACCAAACCTACATGGAGAGACATGGAGAAGATCAATATCATGACTAGGTTAGAAATGACAAAGAAGAAGGAGAAAATCGAACCAAGGCTACCTTCGGGTTTCCTATCCTAGACACTGCACAGGATGTAAATATGAAGAACATCCCTCCTTCCTCATTACCTACTTTCTATGGGAAAAGTAATGAATACCTGGACACATTTTTGTTTGAGTTTGACATTCTTTGTAGAATCTATAACTATCTACAAGATGCTCACAAACTGAAACTTTTCCATGCTACACTAAAGGATTCTGCTTTAAGATGGCTCATGGGATTAGGAGAGTATAGTATCAGAACTTGGGAAGATATGAAAACCACATTATTGTAGAAATATCAAGAGTATTGCAAACCTAGAGACTCTTGAAATGATATTTTCAAGATACAACAACTCGAAGATGAGAGATTAGAATATTATCTCGAAAGGTTTATAGTATACATTACACAAGCCTGAATATAATGACCTTCGATAAGCTGTAGTACGAACACTCTTCCTTAAAGGGATCTCATAAGAACTGGTAGAAAACCTTAATCTCATGGCATCTGGCGCTATCTCTCACAAACCTTTTGCAAAAATTTGTGAGATGTGTAGAAATTACTCTAGAAGTAGGGGGGAAGTCGGGAGAAATATTCGAGAGCCCTAGAATAGAAATCTAAAAGGGAAAACCTCTAGTTCTAGAGGAGTCACAAGGGTAGAAATAGGAAACCTTTTGGAAAAATTCAAAATTGATATTTTAGGAGAAATGGGTTCTCAACTAGATGCTTTACAAGCCAAAAAGAGACAAGAGGAAGAGTGCGCAACAATGGAAATTTTCTGTCCAAGATGCAGGACTAAGCATCCCCAATGGGAATTCCCATTGAACAATATCTTTGTAAGTCACATTTGCACAGATGATCAGACAGCAGAGAATTTCCCATTGTTTCCTGGGTTACAGGCCATATATAAGAGTAGGGACATTGGTTAAACATCTAAGAGGCCTCCTTAGCAACCTAGAGACCCACCAATATATCAAAATTTGTCACCACATCCCCCACCCTACTATCATCCCTACCAACAACCTCAACAATGGAACACTTCAAGTTGGTAAAACTAGCCATCCCAGTATCCTCCTCCTCCTCCTCATTTTACTCAGAATTAGTATTGGCCACAGGGATGGAGGGGGCAAGCATATCCACAGTCACCACTTGTCTCGGCACCCAATCATCCTTATCCTCATCACCCACCCAATGTCCAACAATTTTTTCATGGGTTTGTGCCTCCAGTTCCCCTTATTGCACAACAACCTCATCATTTTCAGAATGAAAACCCCCTACTACCTACATTTTTACCCGCACAACCGATACCTATCCCAAACAATAAACCAACTCAAGCTCTCAACAACATTGAGTTGCAAACTCTTCCATCCTATTTTATTTTGACTATACCTGTGCACGAGATCCAATTACGATCTAGAAGAGTTGTGAATGAAAAACCCAATTCATCAACCGTCATTCGTGAAGAGAATGAAGAAGAAGAAGACCCTAATGAAGTCATGAATGATGCCATTTTATAGGATGAGGATATCTCAAATATTCCAATGCATACTCATCCTTAGCAAGAGCTAACTCAAGAATGAAAAACCCCTCCATTTCCAAAACGGTTAGCAATAGAAAAAATTGTGATTGATCTTGAGTACAATATTTTAAATGAACTAAAAAATGTCTGTGCCAAGATTCCTCTATTACAGGATATTAAGGATATACCAATTTACATAAAAGTAATAAAGGAACTATGTATCAAGCGCTCAGGTAAGAAACATAAATACCCCCCTACAATTCATGTTATAAGAGAGATGTCTAAGTGTATGATAGACCTGTCCAGAATTGCAAAATATACAAATTCAGGGAGCCCAGTAGTAAATGTTATTGTAAACAACATTTCCATAGAAAATACACTTATCAATATAGGATCTGCTATTAATATGATGACTATCACATCTTTAGAAGCTTAACTGTTGGGACAGTTTCTTCGACCTACCCTTTCAATCCTAAAACTACCAGACCGCACCACGGTAAAAACTGTTGGAGTGTTGGATGCATTAGAGAGAATTTGTGGTAAAAAATGGGCCTCAAAAGGACCAAAATGTACTATAAAAATCAACCAATTACATTCTAGTAGATGACATCATCCCCCATGGTTGAGGTGGCATTGCATGAGTTAAGAATGTTTATTTGTCACATTTTCTATGGTGGATGAAAACCCATAGTTAACCAAGGTAGTGGTACAAGTACTTTTAAGTTATAAAGTGAAGTTCTCACAATAAAAGTCATTTCGCACTTTCTCATAAAATAATATTATTGTTATTTTCAAGTAAAGTACTCACAATTCACTTTCTCATAAAATAATATTATTGTCATTTTCAAGTAAAGTACTCATAATTCATAAAAATGTCTTTTCACATTTTTTTATAAAATAATATATTGTCATTTTCATGTTTTTTAATTTTAATTATATATTCCCTCAATTGTATTTAGTATCATAATTTCAAACTTATATAGATATGTTGTACTTTTAAAATAAATTAAATTCATGAATGATATTTATATGAAAAAAATATGTTAGTTATGCATATAAATGAAATTCATTTTTGTTTAATTTTATTTACAAGTTCAATACAAATAAATGCTAAAGGACAATAATTTTTGGGGAATTTACAATGAATCTTAGTCACATCATTGTAGAGTTATTTTATTAATTTTATTTATAGTTAATTTAGAAAAGTAACTCAACCATGGTTATTTATATTGTGCATAAAAAGTAGTGTAGGAGATGAGTTGTCATATATACCTACCCCATAAAACCCCTAACTCATAATATTTTAATATATCTTATATTTTTGTAGTACATCTCTTAGGAGGCCCATTTTTGACCTCAAATTCTCTCTAATGGATATTATTGTATCAGTGGCTTCATGGGAATACCCCATTGATTTTATGTTGTAGAATCAAAGGATCCTTCTAAGATATATCCTATTATCCCGGGGAGACTATGGCTAGCCACTGTTAATGCCTTTATAGGATGTAGGGATGGGGAGATGACCATTTCTAATGGGTTGTCTACACAAAGACTTGTTTTATACCCCTCAACACAACCAGTAACTGAAAACTTATGGTGGTTAGATTTTTCTTTTGGGGATGAGGATTTTGAAAACCTTTCCCTTCCTTGTGACTACTCCTAGGAACTTCAAGAGAAAACTACTAAGAATGTGTTAAACCAGTTTGTTTCTTCAACAACTTGTATAGACTTCCCTCGGTCTTTTTCTCAATTTAATCAATTTTTTGGAGATTATTTTCAGGAAAATGTGGCCCTCTCAACATTTGTGGATACACCATGTGTTTTTGTAATTGAGGAGCATACAGGGTATTATACCATGACTTGTGAGGTCGGACTTGGAAAATTTATACACATAAATGCAGGGTTAAGTGAAAACCAACAAGAGAATTTGCTCAAATTGCTTAGAATTCAAGCCGGAGCATTCGCATGGGAGTACACTTATATGAAGGGTATACACCCTAACACTTGTATTCACCATATTTACATGGCTACGAGTATATCCCCTATAAGACAACCTTAGAGGAGGATGATTCATTCTTTGAAAGATATAGTTAAAGAGGAATTACAAAAACTTCTTAATGCTGGTTTCATCTACCCAATTTCAGACAGTAAATGGGTGTCTCCTCTAGTGGTAGTCCCAAAGAAAGTCACAGGGAAATGGCGTATTTGTGTTGACTTCCGAGAACTAAATAAGGCTACATCAAACAATTCCTTGAAACGACATAGACTGAACTCTATGAGAGACTTAGGAATGAGAACACACAATTGAACTTGGTCCAAAGGTCCTTTAAGAAATGTAAACCATGGTACATTCGTATATGCATTGATCGGAACACATGCTATTGTAGCTACCATGTAGAATATGAATATTTTATGACACATATAAACATATATTTTGTGATTTGCATACTAACATCGAGCAGGGCTGCAATGAATCCACAATACCACCGCATGCATCGAGAGATTTGATTGGCAACGTCATGTGTCCAAGGCATGAAGGACAAAAATACTATGGAAAATCATGTCTATATGGGAATTGTTCCAGGTGCAGTGGGTTTTCTCTTTTGAACTGTTGCATTCATGGAAGCAATGAGAATCAATTTGGAAGTATGATCGTGGAGATGCAAGGGTTCAAGTATGTAACCTATCAATCAGATAGTGCAAAGGAAAGTAAAAATATTGCATTGCTGCAGTCACAGGTGGAAATGATTATTGCATGTTTTTCCTCTTACATGTTCAGTTTCTACGTACATATACATTATTTAAAGGTCACATTCTAATAGTGGCCTTGTTTTCATGGCAACAGGTACAGGTATGTGATTTTTTGATGGATTTCTACAAGAAAAATGAGCAGTATGTTCAACATGTGCATGTAGCATGATGGTAGGACGAAACATTTCCCATTGGGACCATATTGTCAATTGTGGATTTTGCAGAAAACTAAACCCTTCAGCCACAAAATGAAATCATACTCAATACTACCATTCCGACCAAGTCAGCATCATGGTACATATTATGTATAGGCATGGCCCTGAGAGTAGCATTAACAACAGGACAATACAGAAGGAGACAAAATTTTACATAAGTGATGATAGATGCCATGATCTGCATTATGTGCAACATTGTTTTCGAATTTTCTATGATCATCTAAAGAAGGGAGATATAAATATGGATGAGCATTGGATATGGTCAGATGGTTGTGTGGGCTAGTTGAAAAATTCTCGAGTCTTTCAATGGATGAGTATGTTGCATAAGACTTACAATGTGTTGCATATATGGAACTATTTTGAGACTGGGCACGACAAAGATGAGCATGACGGGGTCGGTGCATGCATCAAGACTACACTACAAAGGGAGGACATGAAGTTTACCAGAAACCCCCATATCAAAGATGAAAAATCCATAGTTCAATGGTGCTCTACAACAATGTCAGGCCGAACTAAAGTGCAGCATACATCAACAGGGGCAAGAAGGGAAATCATGAATTTTTGGCAAGTGGTTGACATAAATCAATATCTTTCCTATAGTTTTGGCACAATACAAGGAACACATGGATTTCATTCGGTTTGAAACTCAAAAAACCCCCTATTTGAAATATGGATGCAAAAACTTGCTTTCTTTTTCATCCATTGTAGAAGTGGTGAATGGGATGAATGTGAATGCATGGATTGGGTTGATAATTGGGATCGTATGTCACTTGAAGTAGACCGACATGTATTTGTTGAAGTGACCCACTTAGAGGAGGGTCAGTTAGTGATTTCGACAGACTACAACCATATCTCAAATATTGTACAACCAGGACACATATATGCAGTTGTTTCCGTGAAAGATAATGAATGAGGCATGAATTATTGGTTGGAATGATGCATTTGAGGTAAGCAAATAATGAACAGATCATTGATTGATGATGAAGGCAATGAATTTCCTATTGTCTTGATGGTGGTTGAGGTTGAATATCTTACACTAGATGGGTAATCAAGAAGAACTAGTGGGCATGTATTCATGGATTACAAACAAGGTTATGTGGTCTATCACTTCACAAACTTGATTATTGGCACAAACATCCATTTATAGACAATGTCAAACAAGAATTAAACCAAGGTACGTTACTTCTTGCCTCATTCAGAGCATGAGAGATTGATGGAGACAATTAGCAATAGAGAGGATCCATCTAGATATATTGAATGAGATTGGATAATTGCGCTTACACTCCTCTTACAATACCACACTAGCCTAACGTTCGGACACTCGTACCATAAAAGTTTGACCAATTCTATGATATGACTATTTAGATCTGTTAAACACTCCTCCTTCAACTTCCACAATGTAGTTCACACACACAATGAGGCATGGGCAGGGTCGATGCATCGTTGTTAGGGTTGCATGGACCCCATTGGGGAAAAACCCTAGTTTGCAAAATTTGGCATGGAGGAATTCTCGGGCCATGTGGAGTTGGGGGGAGGTGAACCTAGCCATAATCCTATTCCACGATCTAAACAGAACTAACATTTCTTCGATCAAAGCCCCGATAAATGTTCTATGGTAAGTTGCAGTAGGCCTGTAAAAGTCGTTCAGGGACGCCTGGGCCAATTCAAGGACGAGGTGCAAAAACCAATTGGGAAGAAATTTCCAAATATGTAAGCTCCTATAAGTGTGTTTAGGAATGGTATTCATGGGAAGACCACCCTTGTTCACTTGACATATAGTTTTTCAGGGTCGATGCACCGTTGTTAGGGTTGCATGGACCCCACTGGGGTGAAACCCTAGTTTGAAAAATCTGGCCTAGAGCCATTCCCAGGCCGTGCAAAGTCGGGAGGACACCACCCTGGCCATAATCCTATTCCACGATCCAAAAAAAACCTATGGTTCATCAATCGAAGCCTCGATCAACAGTCTATGGCGAGTTGTAGTAGGCCTACAAAATTCGTTCAGGGACGCCTGGGCCAATTCAAGGTTGGGGTCCAAAACCCAAACCGGGCAGCGATTTTTGAATCTGTCATCTCCTAAAAGTGTGTTTGGGCATGGAATACATGGGAAGAACACCCTTGAACCCTCGACATAAGGTTTTTCAGGGTTAATACACCATTTCCAATGTTGCATGAACCCCTTCGAGGAAAAACCCTAGTTTGTAAAATCTGGCCTAGAGACATGCTTGGGTCGTGTAGAGATGGGGTGAGAAAAACCTGGACATAATATCATGCCACGATTCCAATGAAATTGATATTTTTTCGATCATATACCTGGTCAACATTCTATGACGAGTTACAATAGGCCTGGAAGAGCCATTCAGGGATGCCTGGAACAATTCAAGGTCGGTGTCCAAAAACCAAACTGTTTGGTAATTTCCAAATCCATTGGCTCCTGCAGGTGTCTTTGGGAAGGGCCACCATGGGAAGGCCACCCCTGACATAGGGTTTTGCAGGGTTGATGCACTGTTTCTAGGGTTGCATGGACCCCATTGGGGTGAAACCCTAGTTTGCAAAATCTATCCTGGAGGCATGCTCGGGCTGGGAAGAGGTGAGGGAGAGGCTACCTTAGGCATAATCCCATGCCACAATCCAAAAGGAACTGATGGTTTTTCGATCAGATCCCTGTTCAATGTTCTATGGTGATTTTTAGTAGGCCTTCCAAAGTCATTCAGGGACGCCTGGGCCAATTCAAGGCCAGGGTCCAAAAACCAAACCGAGAGGTGATTTCCAATTTTGTCAAATCTTGCAAGTGTGTTTAGGCATGGATTCCATGGGAAGGCCATCCTTGGCCTCATGGAATGGGTTTTTACAAGGCCGGTGCACTGTTTCCAAGGTTGCATGGACCCCACTAGGGCAAAACCCTAGTTTCCAAAATATGGCATGGAGGCATGCTCGGGCCATGTGAAGTTATGGGGGAGGCCATCTTGACCATAATACCATGCCATGATCCTAGCACAACCAATGGTTTGTGGATTGAATCCCTCGTCAACCTTTTATGTTGAGTTGTAGTAGGCCTGCAAAAGTCGTTCAAGGGCGCTTGGGCCAATTCAAGGCTGGGGTCCAAAAGCAAAACCAGGTAGCAATTTATGATTCTGTCAGCTCCTGTAGGTGTGTTTGGGTGTGGCTTCCATGGGAAGGACACCCCCAGCCTCCTAGAAAATGGTTTTGTAGGGCTGATGCACCGTTATCAGGGTTGCATGGTGGTTACTGGGGAAAAACCCTAGTTTGCAAAATCTATCCTGGAGGCATGCCCAAGCACTATTACATGACGAGTTATACCTATCTCTCTTGGGTTGTGTGCCTATGTGAAATATCATTTTCGTATTCTCTCTACTACTGGTTATCATTTCTTGTGTTCATCTATATTGCTGGTTGGAATTTCTTATTGGAAGAAAAATTAAAAGAACATTAACACTTAGCTGATATGTGTATGTTTTATGTGAAATTCCTTGTGTGATGTGTGTAATGTTAAGGGGACTTTGTTTAGTTATTCCACTTTGTTATTGTGTATCATCTATTCATATGAAAAATTACTCCAGTCATATACACTTTTTGGAAAAATAGAACATCATTCCCAATGCCTATACAATTGTGAATCATGCCCTCTACAGAATATGGAATCTCATGCCAAAATGCTACATCATGGTTGGTGTCCACCATGTTTGCATGGCCCATTGACTTCATTGTGCATCAATTATGTAACTAGGATTTTTCTCGGTTTCCTTCAATGCAACTCTCGCATTGGTGGGTCAACTCTACAAAACCCTCCACCGTTCCAGTCCTGGTAGTGATCCCATATCGGTATTTCCCATACACACTTGCAGGATCCAACTGCATGCAATCTTTCTTCTCTGTTTGTTTTTTTTTCTCCCAAACCGAGAGTCACCAAGTGTCCTTGAATGACATTTTCATGTGACTTTCAACTCGACATAACTTAGAAACCAGAGGTTGGATTGACAAACCATCAACTTCGTTGGTCTCCTGGCATGCCATTACCCCTAGGGGGGCCTCTCCATCATGTTTTCATGGCCTAGTGACTTCATTGTGCATTGGCTTCGTAAACTAGGGTTTTGCTCAGTTTTCGTCAATGCAGCTCTCACATTGGTGGGTCAACTCTCCAAAACCCTCCATCGTGCCAGTCTTGGTAGTGTTCCCATATTTGGATTGGCCATACACACTTGCTGGAGTCAACGACATTCAATCTTGCTGCTCCGTTTGGTTTTTCGCTTCGGGATCGAGAGTCACCAAGTGTCCCTGAGCGACATTTTCATGCGACTTTCAACTCGACATAACTTAGCATTCAAAGGTTGGATCGACGAACCGTCGACTCCATTGGTCTCCTAGCATGCCATTACATAGTAACCAATAGACCATATACCTATAAGCTATGTACCTACACTACAACAAAGAAACTAGAGTTTCAAGAAATACAATTAGAAACACATAATTGTATGAAATAGAAGTAAAAACTCATACATGAATTACATGTATATAGCCAATTAGGGTTTCATGGATTGAAATAAATTCCCATACATAGAGATGATGTGTTATTTTATTTTATCTTATGTAGAACCACTTAGACCATATACCTAAGCTATAAGAGAAAATAGAAAAAAAATTAGGGTTTCACAAACTACAAACCATAAACCTAAAAACTAGGGTTTACAATCCACTTTTCATGAAGATAGGACTATCAAACTAAGAATGATTTCCAGCCAAGTCAGAATGGTTTCCTCATTAGGATTAAATTTTCCCCATTGATTAACATCAACTTGTGCAATTTGTGCATGATAAATCATAAATAGTATTTCATTTGATTAGTCTATAAAGAATATGTGAAATATGACTACAGTCCTCAGCATGCTCATATAAAAACAAAAAGTTACTTTATAAGAGGTCACAAGAGATGGTTAGGTAGGGTTTGTGTTAGGGTTTCCCTCCTAGGTTTAGGGTTTCCTCATTGATTCTAAACCCTAGGTTATGCATGCTAACCCCAAAACACCGTTTGGGTTAGGGTTTCCTTATTGATTATAAATCCTAGGTTATGCATGCTAACCTTTAAACTTCAATTAGGGTTATGGTTTCCTGGTTGATTCTAAACCCTAGGTTATGCATGCTAACCTTAAAAGTCAGTTAGCCTATGCCAAAGCAACAAGTACAAGAGATAATTAAAATTGCAAGTGCTCAACAATAACATAGAAAATATGTGTGTATTCAATGAGAGTAAGTAATGTCAACTTCATCTTCAAATGATATGAATTGCTAAAATTATCAAAATCAATGTTTTCCAAGTAGATGTAACAAATGCAAGCCAACAACAATCATGTTCAATATGATTCTCAGCTCATCAATACTATGAAATTTCCAGTCAATCAAATGTTAAGAGAGGATCATTCCAATATCAATTTCTATCTTTCAAAATGAGACAATAATTACTATGTAAATACCAAAGACAAACAAGTGCTTTCTATTCCAATTTGCACAATGAATAAGACTGTCAAACCAATGATAAATTTCAGCCAAGTATGAGTGTCCAAAAGTGTTATTTCCAATCAAAGTAAATATGCAATAGCTATGTCAATTTCAAGTTTGCAATTAGGAAGAAAATGGTTAGGTAAATGCAAGTGGACTACAACTATTGTCAATTCCAACTTGGTCAATGAAAGGGGTTTTCAAACTAAATGTATTTTCTATCCAAGACAATTTTTACTATGACTGTCCCAAATAGTAATTTCCAGTCAAGCCAAGAGTGCAACAAGTACCTATATGATAGTCCTCAACAAATATGGTATCTTGTACATGGTTTTCAAAGGTATTTTTGGTATTTTAGTAGTGCAAATGTACTTCTATATCACGGTAAAAAATTCTTATGTATGGCTAGAAATGTCAATGATATACACAGTCCTCTCACAGTCCTTTGTGTATATATCACAAAGGAAGGTAACTTTGAGGAGGGAGAGGATAGGTGTTAGTATGTTGGCTCAATAGGAGTTAGGGTTCAACAAAGGGATAGATGACATTCTTCATGAAATTCACCTTGAGGAGCAAAGAAAGTATTTAACTTTGTAGCTTTTGTGAGAGAAGAAGGCTACGGATTGTGGCATTTGAGAAACCCTAAGGTTACTTGGTGTACTTGTTGTAGAGTAGAGAGAAAGAAACAATCTTACACACTTGTGGAATGAGTGACCAACTTTAGTTAGAATTGATTCTTATCTAGGAGTTGTTGGCAACTAGGGTTTCAGAGAGCTTGAATTGTAGAGTCCTAGGAGGGATTCTAAGGCTAGAGAAGGGGTTTTGAAAGGGGGACAAGGTATGATCCTATAAGCTGAGGATAGGAGTATGAGATTTCAAGATTAGGGTTAGGAAATGAGAGAGGAGAGGTGGAAAGGTAAGCGAGTAGGTTATGAGATGGAGAATGGAGGAAGGGTTTGGAAGGGTAGAAAGCTAGGGTTTTAGGTTAGGTGTCTAGTTAGTTTTAGGTTGTTAGGGATTAGGTCTACAATAACAAGGCTGAATTTAGGTATGACAATACAAGACAATAAATGGAAGGGTATAGGGATGATAGGTTTTAAAATTTGAGTGCCATTAGATCTTCAAGCAGAGATTTATGATAATGTTGCGGCAATTGAATGGAGAATGAACATACAAACTAAGAAAAACAAACCACATAGGAAACGAACAAGTATTGATCAAGAATTTACAGTATATTTATCATAATAATATTTGGTGTTACAATAGTTTACATCGGTATAATTTGAATGCATGGGATATGAATTCGAATTCTCCAATTGGATATGATTGTATGTAACTGAATCGCTAACTAAAGGTCTCCCAATCAATATTAGAGTCCAAAAAGACAAGTCCTTGATGACCAGTAACTCCAACAACCAGTGAAAAATAGTTAACTCAGTGCAACTGAGAGTGAGGTAGGTAGGAAAAGTGCTCCTCCCCATGAAACCATGCATTATCCATGCATTGGTAGAGGCTAGCTTAACTAACTATGAACTAAATAAATGTAACTGGGGCTAACTAAGACTAACTAGCACTAACACCAACTGACTTAAGTAGGTTGGTCTTGGGACTCCCAGTGGCTCCTAAAATGTAGGGATTGGTCTAGGAGGTGCCCAATCTGATGCATGCACATGTAGTAAGTGGTAGTTAACCTCTATCAGTGTTCCCTACACTCCAATGACTGGTACATGTGGCCCCATTAGGCCAAGTGGAGCCAACTGTACTAGTAGACCCAATTAATTAATTAAGGTTCATAAGTTAGGAAATAATTAATCTAATAGACATTTTGCCAAGGGAGGATTAATGATACTAACACCCCCCCAGAATCCTAACTTGGACAACTGTGGGCCTTGGTAATAATACCATAGGTCATCGAAATACAATATAGAAGATAATAAAAAATGTTGCTTAATACAACTGAGGAAACAGGGTAAAACCCCATGGGAACCCCCCCCCCCCCCTAAAAAATGAGAATAAAAATAGCAATCTGCAAGTTATATTTAGAAGAAAGAAGCTTCCTCTTTGAAAAATAACTTGAGTAACACTGCTGCAAAAAATTGTAGCTCTATAAAGCAGTATAGTCCATCAGTAGACCTATCAATGTACTTCTAAACTGACGACTTTGTTTGTTTCTGCTGGATGGTGAAGGTAGGGAATGATCAAATCTCTACTTATGTGGGCCATGTACTTGATCATTTTCCATCATCAAGTAGCACCGACTTGGAACTTTACTACACCATTCTATAGAGAGTGAATCTGTGAGGGATAGTGCAGCATGCTCATTCTGATACTAGGACCTTGTTCTTCTTCTGTCTTCTAGAACTCCAGCACCACTTCCAGCTGCATCAAGAAGCTTTTGAGCCCATATGGGTTTAGGCTTATTATTAGGAATGGGTACTATATCTAGATATAGAATCTCTTGAGATTCAGTCTCAATAACAGGATCATGTTGTATGTGATCTTATTCATCTGAATCTGAAACCTGTAGAACATCATCATCATCAAAAATAGGTGGAGAAATAGTTATACCTTCCTGTGCCGTCAGAGGAGTATTATGCAACTAATCTTCTTCGAACTGGACACTTCTTTTAATGAAGCATCTTTAGGTAGAAACTTCCATCAGTTTGTAAGCTTTGTCATCTTCTGCATATCCCAACAGATTGCATTCACTACTTTGGGATTGGAAGGCCTTCCTCTTGTAAAGTGGTATTCTGGCCCAATATTTGGAGCCAAAAATTCTCATATGTGAGACATTGGGCTTATACCCATGCAGTACTTCGAATGGAGTCACCCCAACCATTGACTTGTGAAGCACCCTATTTTGCAAATATGAAGCACAATTTACTGCTTTAGCCCAAAGAGAAGGAGGTAGATTCTTGGCATGGAGAATGCTTGTTTCCATCTATTTTAGTGATATGTTCTTCCTCTCAGACACACCATTTTGTTGTGGTGTGTATGGAATTGAGTGTTCCATTCGAATCCCCTCTGATTCATAGAAATTTTGGAAATATCTTTTGACATATTATCCTCCTCCATCGGATCTTATTGACTTGATATTCTTATTGAAATTGTTCTCAACCATAGATTTAAAACTTTTAAAGGTCTCAAAAACTTTTGATTTTAGTTTCATGAAGTATATCCTGCAGTACCTAGAACAATCATCAATAAAGGTTAGGAAATACCTGCAACCATTAATGGAGTTTGTGGGCATAGGTCCAACTACATCACTGTGTATCCAATCAGGTGTAGAGACAACTCTATGTGCCTTACCAACATCATACTTCTTTTCTGGATGCTTACCTACCAAGCACCCAACACATACTCCATCGAAATTTCGGATGGAGGGAAAACCTTCAACCATGTTATCATTGTGGAGCTACTTCAGATATTTGAAATTGAGATGGCCAAATATCTCATGCCAAATATTGTTGGTGTTGTTAGCATGAGACAATAAAGCTATAGGAGGAGAAACAGGTAAGAAATGTGAAAACTCATAAGCTTTGGTAGAGTGATTTGCAATACCTTTTGCTACAAGCTTTCTAGTGGATTTTTCCATGATCTCAACTAAGTCTGAATCGAATGTGACCCTCTTGGGAGAGCTTATATGAGTCATCTGGTAAACATATAACATGTTAGTAGCAAGGGAGGGAACATATAAGACATTCTTGAACTCACCATGCTTAGCTCTGACTAAGACCCTTCCTTCTGCTAGAATATGGGAATCATCTCCCATGTGAATGTTAGGCCCCTTTGATAGTGAAAGAGTAGACAAGGATTCTTTGGAGGAAACCATGTGGTTGGGGGCTCCAAAATATATAATGTGTGCTAAGGATGGAGAGAGAGTTTCTTTTAAAGCATGACACCTTTCAGTATATTTGGTCAGTGCTTCTTCATCAGGCTTCTTTGCTCTTGGAGGAGCAATGTTGTGCAGCTTGAGAAGAGAGGACATCTCATCAAGTTGCTTCCTCATGCAGTGTTCTTCAATATGGTGTCCTTTTCACATTAAGGACATAAATTCTTTTCAAATTTTTTCTTCTTAGAGCCGAAGGCCCCTTCAGAAGCTTGCTGATTTTTTTAAGGCTTCAAATCAGTTGCCTTTGGCTCCTTCTTTGATTTCCCCTTTGCTTGCACTTTGGAAGAGTTAGTAAGCAAGAGAGATTGATATTTGGAGGTCTGGATTGTTTATGTATTTTTAACTTCGGAATGTATTCACTTGTATATTTCATATATTGTATTTCATTGGTCCTCGATGTTCCTATCGGGAGAATCATTAATGTAGTCAAGTCATGTAAAGTCATATAGGTTAACCCTCCTTTGTTGATCAGAGGTTAAATTCCCCACAATTTCAGGGCACTAGGGTTATTAGATTTTCCTAGAGAAGACAGACCTGGTAAGTTATTGTCAAGTCGGAAACTAGTATAAATAGAGAGTGAGCCTCTCTATTTATCACACAGTCACTCACACCCAGTTGTAGCGCATAAGTGAGAGAGAAGGAGCTGGGATAAGAGAGAGAACAACTGTTGGAGATCATCTTATTGTATTTGGGTTTTACTTTTGCCATTGGTGCTTATTCTATCGCTGAGGAAGTTGTAGGGTTTTATCCTTTATGGTTTCCCTGAGGAAAATCTTTGTGTCTTTTGTCTCTTGTGATTGATTGATGTGCATGTTATTCTCTCAGATAGGATCCTAAGACAATAATGTCTAATTGATAAAAATCTAACATGGTATCAGAGCTAACCTGAGAAGAAGACACTGTGCAGCTACAAAATCTAGGGCTTCTTACTTTTTGGGTCTCTCTCCACATTTCATTAGCAAAAGTAGGCTAGGTTGACTCTCCATTGAAGGGCACATATTTTTGTCAAAACATAATCTTATTCTTTGCAGTTTCAGTTTTTGACCTACCACTGCATCAGGAAATTAGGGCTTTTCACAAAAGTGGAATTTTTGAGTGAGCCCAGGTTATATTTTCTCTCCTCCTCAAAATTGAGGTTATTTTTTGGGTATAAATCCAAGAAATTCAAACCCTAATTTTCCCTGGAACTAGAAAACCAGCATTGCAGAAGATCAGCTCCAGATCCAATTTTCAGCTTCTCAAATTGGTAAGATCTAAATCTTTTGTATTTCCATTTGAGGTTCTCATTTTAGATGTCTCATCACACCAAGCTTGATGAAAATATTGAGAAAGATGATAAATTTAAAGCTTGGAAGTATAGGATCTCCCTGGTCCTAGAAGAAAATGGGTTGGACTCTTACATCAGTGAAGAGGCTCTAGTTCTAGAGGGAGATGAGACTAAGGCCTTACACAAAAAGAAATTGGTCATGGCTAAGAGGATTATTGTTGATTCTATCAAGGATCACCTCATACCATAGGTGTCCTCCCTAAAGACACCTAAAGATATGTTTGATGCCCTGACCAAGCTATTTGAAGGGAAGAACATAAACCAGAAGATGAATTTGAGGAACTGGTTGAAGAATGTGAAGATCCAGAATGCGGAGACCATACAATCATACTTTACAAGGGTCTCTCAGATCAAAGAACAACTCAAATCAGTGGATGAAGAAGTAGAGAATGAAAAAATTGCAATGACCACCTTGAATGGTCTCCCTAGGTCTTCGGACTCCTTCATTCAAGGAATTTGTGCTAGAAGAAAACTAGTCACCTTCAGTAGTGTTATAGCCTATTTTTGTTTCTCATTTCAAATCATTTTCTTGTTTTTAAAAACATGGTTTTTGTTATAATAATCAACCCATATTTTACCCACTTAGACATTAATTCATTTATTTTTGTCTTATTTGCCTAGTTCATGTGTCCCACCTTGTGCAAGTTGCTATTTGCCTATCCATAGAGGTCAAACTTGCCACATTTGACTCATGTAGCACATGGGAGAGATAAAGGAATCAATTCTACTTTATTCCTGGCCTCCTAGGTGCCCTTCTACTTTTTTTGCTTTATTGCCTACTTTTTTAGTGTTTTAAGGCAAAAGGAAAAGGTAGACTAGGTGAGGTTGACTTGTTTTTTGTCCTACACATCCTCCTCTCTTTTCTCCATGAAAAAGCATGTATGATATTCCATTCCACCACTATTTAGCTTTCCTATGCCTTTTTTCCAATTCGTGAGCTCCATGACATATTTGGGATCAGCTTTTTACACCTATGGGGGATTTGCTTATTTTTGGTAAGCCTGCTTTATGCTAGATTTGGATGCCTCCTCATGCATTTGATTTCTTGATGTATTCTATTTATTCAAAAACCTATGTTATTACAGGGTTGGATATTGTACACTCAATAATACAATTTAGTGTTACAGCTCCATATTCAGTCTCTCTTGTTAGCAATTTTGCATGATCAATTGATAATTGTTGTGAGTAAAATTAATCTATTGCTGGCCTTAATTTACACATGGTATCAGAGCCATTGTAGGTTGTTTCTCTCCTTCAAAAATTGTTTTGCAGGTTCGACATCAAAGACTGGGAGCCTTCTACTGACAGCCGAGACAGATTTTCTAGAGCTATGGATCAATCATAGAAAACTATCTTGAATCCTTTCAATTTATTTGAATGGAAAGTAGAGATGGAGATACTGTTGAGAGTGAAAGGCCTCTACAGGGTGACTATGGCAACATAAGCAGAGCCCAATGCAGCTGCAGATAAGATAAAATGGCACAACAGGAGGGATGAGGCTTATGGCCTCATGTGCCTGATTATTTCCAGAGACCTCCTTTTCCATATCGATGGATTGACATCACCGAATGAAGTATGGGAGAAGCTTGCTGATATTTTTGGAAAGACAGATGAGATGAGGGGACATCAAATTGAAAATGAGCTGATTTCTCTGAGTCCAACAAGCTTTGAATCCTTGCAGTTGAAACAGTGTGGTATTGAAAAGAAATATGATCATCTCGTACTAGCCATCCTCTCGAAGCTGGGCCCTGATTATTCAGTGTTTGTTTCGAACTTCTATGCCACAAAACTGACAAATCAAGCTTGGAAGATGCCTAGCCTTGCAGATTTCATGGAATCTCTCACACAAGAACAGGACAAGCTGGTGATGATGGGCACCATCAAACCATCCAAATATCAAGCTTTGATCGCTGGAGATTCAAGGGTGGATTCAAAAAGCAAAAAGAAAGCTAAAAAGCCACCTGAGCAAAAGAGAGACAAGAAACAGTCTCCAGAGGATCTACAAGGTCCCAAGAAGAATAACCATAAGAAGAAGAACAAAGGTGAAATGAACAAGTGTGAATACTGCAATAAGGGTAATCACACTAAAAGCTCTTGTATGAAAAAGCAGATAGACATGCTGACCAATATCCTGGAGAAGAATGGCATCTCCCTTCTAGAAAGCTCAAAGAAGAGAGAAGGAGGATCAAGTTTCGATGACAGAGAGATATTTCATGCTCTAGTTGCTGGCACATCAAGCTCACCCAGTTTTATCATAGATTTTGGAGCTTCAAGACACATGGTTTCGACTAAGGAGGCCTTGTCCTCACTAGATATGTCGAAAGGACCATCTATTGTACTGGGAGATGACTCTCTCACTGAAAGTAAAGGCAAAGGAAGGATAGATCTTGATCATGGTCAGTTCAACAATGTGCTATATGTCCCTGGTCTCGCCTCCAACCTCCTGTCAGTGTACCAGATGACCCACAGTGGGTCTCCTAAGAAGGTCATATTCTCCCCCAATGAATTTGAGATCACAAAGATTTCAACTGGTAGAGTCATTGCAAAAGGAGTTGTAGATCATGC
>LPNX010611562.1:27432-119796 GCA_001517045.1 Pseudotsuga menziesii | reverse complement strand
TTTTGGTAAGCCTGCTTTATGCTAGATTTGGATGCCTCCTCATGCATTCAATTTCTTGATGTATTCTATTTATTCAGCAACCTATTTTATTACAGGGTTGGCTATTGTACACTCAATAATACAATTTAGTGTTACAGCTCCATATTCAGTCTCTCTTGTTAGCAATTTTGCATGATCAATTGATAATTGTTGTGAGTAAAATTAATCTATTGCTGGCCTTAATTTCCACAGTTTTGTTCATTTTTAAGTTTGGACTTTTGGTTCCTTTAAATATTTCCTTTGATTTTATGCTTATATTTATAGTCGACTTCATAGGTTTTTCCAATTTTAGTTTTACTTAGTGAAATTGATAGATTTTAGGGGCGTGTAGGATGTTTATATGACTTAAGGGTTCCAAAAAATATCATAAGGTTTTATTTAAAGCCATTAAACCAAAGTTTAACCCTTTGTTGTGAGTGTTGATTTGAAAATCATTAAAACAGGTATTCTTGTAGTGCAAGCTCAGAAAAGTTAAATACGTGCATTACAAGAAAGTTGTGCAATCTGAAAAATCATGATTTTGGCTCAAAAATTTCAAAATTCGTGCATAGTAGAGGTCTTTCACACCTGTCAATGAGTTTGATAAGTGTTTTTCATCCAGATTAATCATTGTGACAAGTGTTGAGTTCAAGCAAGGAATCATTTGGTTGAGTTCCGGTGGTGTAGAAATTATGAGATACAAAGTAGTGGAACCTTAATAATCATGCATGATGAGGAAAATTTGCCACTAGCTACACATCTCCTGAAACACATGAAGACCATATAAGTCATGGAAAAGTTCTATAAGTTTAGATTGAAGATTGAAGAAGGTCAGAAATTTAGGGCTTTTTAGGGTAACTGTTTTAGCACTGTTGTGGCGATCAGAGAAAGACTTAAGAATGAAATTGGACACCTGAGAAGACAGGGAAGCATATTTCCAGCAATTGAATCCATTATTCAGACAGGTATGAGGAGAACTACTATCATATTCCATGTATTCAGGTTCACATTGATAGAAGTTTAGTTATGGAGAATAACTAAGGAAGCTTGTATATAAACTAAATTTTTGCTCAATGTCAAATTTTCTCTATCAATAGAGTTGAAAGACTTATGAGTTTGATACATAAAATTCAGCTCAAGGGTTTTAGTTTTCTCAACATATGATTGACTGTTTAAAATTGCCAAGATTTGAATAGAATTAAGTTCTTTACTGAAGGAAGCAATTTTTAAGTTCAATTATCTAGAATGAAGAGGAGTGGGAAAACAAACAGAGTTGAACCCTCAAATATGTCCTAGGTTCAAGCATTCCCTGATTGTGCAAGGTTATTTTCAGAAGCAGGATGGTTGAACTATTTTGAGAAGATTGATGGAAATCACACATAGGTTTCATATAAGTTTGCTCAGGGATTAGATAAAGATATTGTTACCTTTGAAACCCTAAAGATTGAGCTGACCAGAGAACTAATAGAAGAGGCTACAGGGATTCCTAATGAAGGTGAATGTTGGTTCAAGAAGGTACCTTTTTCCTTTGATTCACAGAGTTAATTGCTTCCAAATGTGGTTGCATACTGGGCTAAAGGAGTACATATCCAAAAGTTCAAACCAAAGTGTAGAGAACCAATAAAGATTTTGCAAATTTATGTAACTTGTGAAGGAAGATATGCATTTGTATTTAAGTATCATTTCAGGTTTTTTGCAGCATCTTAATCATGAAGCAAAGATGAACCTTCCTTTCTTTTTCCTTAAAAGTCTGCAAAATATGTCCAACAGGGTAAAGGAGCATCAAGACCATACTAAACAGTCTATATTTAATCATGGTCTAATAAAGCTAATCATAAGTATCGTGCTTCAAAATAAGGAAAAGACATGAGATTATTTTCTATTTTGGTTTGGGTTTCAATCAGAGAAAGAAGACCAAGCTCAGAAAAGGCAGCTGAATAAAGGACATAATCTAGTGAAGAAGTTGAAGAAAAATGTCATAGTTGAGATAGAAGAAGATAATGTACCAGGAAAGTCTGTGACCCAAAGAGATGAAAATGTTGAAGATGAACAACAGACTAATATTGAGGAAGATGAAATATCAAAGGAAAAGATGAAGGATTTGGAGTATGTAGAAGATAGCCTTCATGAAGAAGTAAACCAAGAAATAAATGAAAGTCTGATAGAATAGGAACAAGTCCCTATGGGAGTGCAATTAGAAGATAAGGAAAATCCATTGTTTGATGAAGCTAGGGTTGACACTAAATATGATTTACAAAAATAGTCTGAAGAAGGGGTAATGTCACGAGGGATAAAAATAAAGGTAGTTCAACTAGCCTCTATCAAACATCAAGGAAAAACTTTGAGCATGTTAGGGGATATTGGGGCAGGTTGGAGGCCTAAGACAAGACCCAAGAATAAACTCATATTGGATATGAAAAAATTGCTAAACCCTAAACTAGCTCAGATGAAAATTACAGTGATAGAAGACTGTTCATCCCAAGAAGAGTTAGAAGAAAATGAAGATCCCTTGGATGCCAGAAGAAATGCATCCAGTTTCAGAAGGGAAGTGCATTGATTCAGAGAATGAGAATTTGCAAAGAAGTATTAAACCGTACAAATATCAGATAGAATACATGCATGAAACAAATGAGGGGTTAGTAACTGCTAATAGAAGATTGAGAGAGGATTTAGAGGAGGTAAATAGCCATTATCAAGAGTTAATTGCAGTTTCTAATGAAGTTTTGAAAAGGAAAATACAGACACAAAGTCTGTATGTATAATTGAAGCAAACCATTCAAGACCTAACACAGCAAAATCAGGAGCTTTCAAAAAGAGTCGAAGAGCTGGAAGCTGATAATCAGAAAAGAAGAAAGAAGACTCAAGCTTTGGAAGGGATAGCTCTTTTGGTAGATGATGCTAAGGATTTGTAAAATGATTTAAAATAGTGGTTATTAGTTAGTCTTTGAAAAAGTTAGTTTAATTTGTATGACTAAATTTTTATTGAGTAATTCGGTAGTATGACCTAAAAAATAGTTTTTCTGTTATGTAACTATTTTTGGGAAACCAAGATAAAATTAAGACTGGAAAAATACAGGCGGTTCACATTTTGGTACAGGGGGAGGATTTCAAGCTACTGTATACAAAGCTAAGTTCATAAGCTCTTATGTATTTTTGATAACGTACTATGACATATATGCAAGCTATAAGCCCATTTTACTCTATTTCCTGGTTTTATTTTTGGTTTGTGTAATCACTCAGTTGATATATTAATTTCTTATTTGAGGTTATTATTCATGAAATGCTTGTTAACTGTGGATCAAATTTAGTGTTGTGCTTATTGTTTCTGGTTTATGTTTCATATATTACGCATCTCAGTCCTTCATTGTTACATGATTTATTGTTTGTCTTAGCCTGATGATATTTTACCCTCTTGTTATCAAATTGTACAACCAAAACCCTAAAAACATGTTTTACTTATTTTTATTTTATGAGATTCTATTGGCTTGTTCTTTAGTAGTATGAGAACAATTTATGGCAGTAACATATTTGGTGCCGTTCCCGGGGATGAAGCTGAAAGCCTACTTTCCTTGGGTTACTTATCATTTAAACTGGTTTTGAGAGGTGAACTTAAACCAACAAACTTTTAAAAGACTACATTTCACCAAATATTTCACAGTGGCTACTAAAGGAGTTGGAACAAGAAGTAGACCTAGTTCACCTTTACAACTGGGTGTCTCAGACCCAAATCAAATTCTGAAAACAACTAGGAAAATCAAAAGGTCCCAATCATCTCCAGCCTTATGTAACCCTGATCAAATAAACTTATTGTCACCTTTTTCTGTTTGAAATGAAGAGGAACAAGATTCATCCTGGTTGAAACCTACAATCCCTGTTAGCAATTTTCATATTTCTATTGATCCTCAGTCTTTCAAGAAAGCAAAGACCTTATCTTTTGGAAAAATCCCTTTATTTCACCTCAAAGTTGGTAAGATTCCTTTTCAGCCAAGTCCTAGTCAATTTTTTCCTTCATCTAAACCAATCAACTTAAATATGGCAGCCCAAAATCAACCATTAGATTTGATGAATCGAATGGTGACAGCTAGGTATGCACCTCTGGTTTTACCTCAACCCTTAAATGCTCTCCCTGGTGGAGATTACCAAAACTACTTACCTAGGTTTAATGGACAAGGTGAGACCACAACTTAGGAGCATTGGGATGCATTTCTCAACTATGCAGATAATCAGAATATTGAGGCAAAAGATGTGTGGATGAGGATGGTCGTACAGATTCTAGATGGAGAGATCAGAAGATGGTTCAAAGAGTTACCAGTAAACTCTATTACTATAACATAAGATCTTCAGGATATTTTCATGAGACAATGGGGTGATACTAAGGATCACACATATTACATTACAGAGTTCGAATCTCTAAGAAGGAAGAAAGATGAAAATATAGCTGATTTCTCTAAGAGGTTCAATAAAATGTATGGTAGAATCCCAACAAAGATTAAAACTTCTGAAACGTCTACAAAACTCACTTATGTTAATGATTTTGATCATTAGTTTTCCCTACTTTTGAGAGAAAGAAGACCTGTTACTTTACTTAATAGGCATGAGTTAGCATTAGAAGTGGAATCTAATATTCTTGCTTCTAATAGACTGGAGGAAAACTTAGCTCAACAAGTTTATGACAGAAAGGGTAAGAAAGAGGCAGCTCCAGTGGTTTCAACATCACACTCTGTAGATGGTAAGATTGATGAGATGGAAAAACTAGTGAAAATCCTAATAGCAAAACTAAACAAATTCGAATTGGAGAAAAAAATCAAATAAGCTTGTTTAAGAGGGAGATAGAAACCCTAATAATCCAAGTCAATTCAGAAGATAGTTTGTACCTCATTTCATTCCCAGAGAGAGAAGAAATAATGACATACAATGAGGGAGGAGAGAAGCCGAGGATCAAAAGGTGCCGCCCCCACTTCAGAATAATGTTACTGATGAAGGAGAAATAGAAGAAGAAGAGTTTTTTGAGGAGCCAGATCAAGATATTAATTATTTTGGAGAACAATTGATTGAAGGTTTTGTGACCGAGGAGGATTTTTTAAACTCTGAATATTATGATGCAGATGTTTTTGAAACATAGAATGATTTAAACCTTGAAGTAATTGCTGAAATATATCATTCTGATCCAAAGAAAACCATAAATTTAAGATTAGGGCCCAAACAGGTGATTCAAAATCCTAGAAAGAAGGTAATTCTGCCTCCTAAACAACAGTCTGATCCAGGATTAGAAAACAAGCAGAATCAGGATAAACCAAAGAAGGCTATTGAAGTTGAAGAAGTGGATAAAAGTATGCAGAATTTTAATCTTGAAAATGAATTGCCCAAAATTAAATTCCCAATGCCTTTCACTGAGTTGATAGAGAATCCTTCTTACAAAAATTCAGTTTTGAAAATGATTGGTTTAGCAAATAGTCAAGTACCCTTTGACACTGTAAATTTACAGGAGGAAAATCCTAAAATTTTTATTGGATCAGCTTTGGCAGAGAAAACTAAAAATGGTGCAAGTGCATATCATCCTTTTTACATCACATTAACCATTCATGAGCAGATGATACATAATTTCCTTTTGGATTCAGGAGCATCTCATAATATAATGCCAAAAACAGTCATGGATGATTTAGGGTTGAGCATAACAAAACCTTCTCATGACTTGTATGCTTTCGATTCTCGAGCTGTAAAATGTTTAGGAGTGATAAAGGATATGGTGGTTAGTTTAGCCTAGTTACCAATGAAAAGTGTTATTATGGATGTAGTTGTGGCGAATATCACACCTAAGTTTGGAATGCTCCTTTCTAGATCTTGGACTAAGAAGGTAGGTGGAACTCTACAGATGGACTTAACATATGCAACCATTCTTGTCTTTGGAGGTGAGAACAGAAGGTTGTATACAATTTGCTTATATTGTGACTGATGATAAGAACCCTACAAATCATCCATTGTATGCTGTTGAAAAGGATTTGGGTTCTTGTATATTGCATTTTAGTGATGATAATGATGCTGCTGGTATATTACATGTTGAAAAAGAAAAATCAGTCAATTGCACTAGGGAATAGAAGGATGAACTTTGGCAAATGTATTTTGATGGATCATCATCTAAAGAAGGTGCTGGAGCAGGAGTTGTTCTGATATCTCCTGGTGGTGAAGCGGTAAGATTAATGTACAAGTTAGAATTTATTACCACTAATAATACAACAGAGTATGAGGCTCTGTTGTTAGTTTTGAGAACTGCAAAAGATAGGTATTCAACAAGTCTCTGTGTATGGCGACTCTGAGTTGGTTGCTTAGCAAGTAAGGAATAACTATCAAGTAAAGCAAGATTTGCTGAAAGTGTACATGAATGAAGTATGGGATATGATATACAATTTCTTTGTGGATTTTAATATCACTTATATTCCTAGGTATCATAACCAAGCTGCTGATTCTCTTTCCCTAGCAGCCACACATTTCAGGACTCCTAAAACAACAAAGCTGAAGTATCCTACTGAAGTTAGGTACAGACCTTCTGTGCCTGATACTATAAAGAAATGGAGAGTTTTTGAAGATGATTTTGAGATAAAAAGGTTTTTAGAGCTGACAGGTGAGTTTTCTAATTCCTTAATTGACCAAGAACATGATGATGAAACTAAACATTTTGAGGGTGTTGCAGAAAATGAAATTGCAGGTCACAAGATCATTGAGCTGAAAAGTAATTTTATTCCCAAGGGTCTAGTGCCTTTGGAGAGGATTTTTTCGAAAGATGATACCCCTTTAAAACCAGCTATGCAGTCTTCAAAATAAAATGCAATGGATTGTAATATTGGCACCAAGGAGGACCCTAGAATAGTGAAGGTCTCAAAGGCACTCACATCAGAGAAAAGAAACAAGAAGTTATTAAAAGATTATGTTGATTTTTTTGCTTGGTCATACGAGGATTTGAAGACATATGATACTGGTATTATACAACATAAAGTTCCTTTGAAACCAAATGTTAAACCTTTCAGACAGAAATTAAGGAGAATCAATCCTGCTTTATTTCCCATTATAGAAAAGGAGGTAAAAAAATTGTTAGATGCTAAGATTATTGTTCCCCTCTGATATTCTTCATGGGTAGAAAATTTAGTACCTGACAGAAAAAAGAATGGTGAAATCAGATTGTGTGTTGATTTTCAAAATTTGAATAGGTCTTCACTAAAAGATAATTATCCTTTACCAAAGATTGAACAAATATTGCAGAAGGTGGTTGGTGCACAAAGAATCTCAATGGTAGATGATTTTTCAGGGTATAACCAAATTGCAATGCACACTAATGATAGATAAAAGACAACTTTTACTACTCCCTGGGGTAATTTTATGTACGACAAAATGCCTTTTGGATTAATGAATGCTGGAGCTACCTTTCAAAGAGATATGGACATAGCCTTTGTGGGAGAGAGGGATATGTTTGTGATGATCTATTTAGATGACATTAGAGTCTTCGCATAGTATGATGATGAGCACTTAAAACACTTAATACACTTAAAACAAACTTTCTTGAAATGCAAAAAATATGGATTGTCTCTCAATCCCAAAGAGTCACATTTTTCTGTACAAGAAGGTAAGTTGTTGGGTCATTTGGTTTCAACTGATGGCATAAGAATAGATCAAGAAAGGGTTAAAGCTATTATGAAAATTAGTTTACCAAGGAGTAAGAAGGACGTGCAATATTTTATTTCAAAAATAAATTTCCTGCGTTGGTTCATACCAAATTTTGCTTAAACCATTAAACAAATTACAGCCATGATGAAGAAAGATCAGAAAGTTAAGTGGACTGCAGAAGCTAAAAATTCATTTGAAAAGATTAAGATAGCTCTTACGGAAGCACCCGTACTAGTAAGTCCTGATTTTTCAAAGGAATTTTTGATTTTTGATTTTTCACTAGAGGATACTTTAGCTGTTGTTTTATTACAAAAGAATAATGATGGACTTGAACAACCAATTGCATTTTTTAGCAAGACCCTCAGAGACTCAGAATTGAAGTACAACAATATGGAGAAGCAAGCTTACTCATTGGTAAAGGCATTAAATTTTTTTAGAATTTATGTTCTACATTCCAAAGTCATTTCTTATGTTCCCAATGCTGCCATTAAGGATGTATTGACTCAACCTGATAGTGAAGGAAAAAGAGGGAAATGGATCTTGCTTCAGGCATGAGTGCTTAGTAGGTTAGGTGTTAGGTTAGTGAGGGTATGGAAATGAGGACTACTAAAAAACTAGTATTTAGATATTGCTAGCTTGTACTAGGGAAAAAATATCCTTGTCATTGGTAGGATTCTAGCACAAATGCAATTGGAACAAGGGACTCTACTACAGGATCTATAACGGGAAGCTGAAGCAGGTCCTGTGATGTGTTCTGTTGAAGAACAAGGGGTAATTTCGGTTATGTTTAGAAACTATTCCTTTACCTATACAGAAACATATACCTTGACTTATTGAGCACACAAATATTGAATGGCAAGATGTAACTATAGGGCACCCCTACCGTGTAATGTACCCATAATAGATAGAAAATGGTCCAGTCCAACAGCTCCATGTTACCAACAAACACAATGAAACTTATGACCATCAGGATAATCTACCCACTTGCAAAGATAATGGAATATGATGTGGACATTAAGCCTGCAAAGCTAGTGAAGGGGCAGGGTTTGGATAAATTGTTAGCTGATTCAAATTGTCAAGCTTTAGGTCTTCATCTCATGGCAGAACAACCTGTACAAGAAGAATTGCAAGCAGAGCAAGAGAAGGAAAGAATTATGGACCACTATGCAGAATTGTAAGGTCCCCGACCCTCCGACCGGCGAAGAGGATGCTACGATACAACAAATCATCTAGGAATATAGCCCCATGAACATGAAAATACATATATATAATGTTGAAGAATGATACTTAAAAACATAAAACATATTATGAAGCATAATCATTCATATACACAACAGAAGCAAAACATATCAATCAGCATTCATGCATATAAAGATTGGCATTTAACATGTATATCATCATTCATCAATGGTAATTATGATTGCAAACATGAGTTAAACAAGAATACTTATTTTATAAATAACTTGTTCCCCAACCAGCTACGTCACTGCAACGTACCACCCAACCATAGGCTCGCGTGCTCTTTAATCTCTCAGCAGCGCTGCCACCCCCGAGTCGGGCATGATTCCCCAAGGGATAAGGAACTAACAGGATTACACATAGCCAAGGATAACAACATCACAAGCGTACACAATTCAGCTAAGCCAACACAGTTGGGTTTATTAGGTGAACAACACATCAGCCAAGCCAACCAAGTTGGGTTTATTAGGCCATCCAAGAGCTGGGAAATGATAAATGCTAAGATGGTGATCTCATTGAAGAGATATAGACACCGACACTAGAACCATCCTGGCTTCTAGAAAACCCACACACACCCAACACAAGGAAAGCAGTCCTTTCTCTGCAATGCAGTCCCTCAGACCCTGATCTCCCTTCCAGTGGCATTCAGGGGTTGTGGAGAAGAAAGCTGGTCCACTAGCTCTATCTATGTGGTTCCAAACCCACTAGGTTTATCAAGCACATCAGGCCCTCATTCACCACTCCAATTCAGTACAAGGACAAAACCACTGCATGCATGTAGCAAACCAACTATTAAAGCTTGGATAGGGGAAAACAATTCCCTGAATCATTCTTGGCCCTATCGTGGACAAAAAAATTCCACAACAACCTAAAGAAACCAAAAAAAAGGGAAAATGAAGCCGACCAAAATGTAGGTACTCACCGCAATCTTCAACCGATACCACCATAAGAAGGAAAAACATAGCCAATCCAGACATGGAGGAAACTACAGCAAGGGATTAATAATGAAAACATAGCCATGATCTCCCGAGCAAGGGCGGGACAATACACAGTTCGATCATGCCAAGGGAAAAATCGGTTCTCTGCGTGAATGGAAGAAACACAACCATAGACCGGTAGTCGGCGTGAGAGAGGGAAGCCGAACCCCAACACAATGGATTGTAAGCATTTTATCTTCGCTCTATATGAGGAAACGAACAACCCATGATCCGAGAGAGTGGACAGATGGCCAGCATCCCACACGGTGCGTGAGGAAACCACTCCCAGCCCACGTGTGACTGAACCAGCTGTGGAGGAGCGTGGGGGAAAGCCTGCCACCCACCCCTACCCAGCATTAACTACCTCAACTAATTAGGGGTTTGAGGTTTGACACATGGATTTTCCCCATGGGGTCAAGGTTTAGCATTCCCCCTCCTTATCCTTAGGAAATCATGCCCCTTCTCAATTTGGTTGCAGTGAACATAGTTGGTTGGGTTATTTAATTAAAGATGCATAGTTACATGATACCATAGCTTAATATATGTGATGCATGTCCCGATATACCATCAATTACAATTCCAATCTGAAACATAACATAACCAAATCGATGGTGGGGACTTTGCCTTTAGTTCTGCACCATGATTATTTACAATATATGTATCATGTATATTTAATGCAAACAGGGTCAAAACTGGGGTGTTACATTCCGCTCCCCCTTCAATAGCACTGTCCTCAGTGCTTTACAAAATTTGAACAAAATGCTACACTGGTACCGCCTCAGTGTTCCACAGGATTGAACAAAAATGGATGTGCCAATCGCATGGCATCCTCCATCTCCCACGTAGCCTTTTCAGGTCTGTAATTCTCCCATTGCACCTTTACCTACCCTATGGCCCAGTTCTAGAGCATTGTGACCTTCCTGTCGAGGATGCGCATTGGATCGATTTTGAACTCTCCCTTGGGTTCCATGTGAATCACATCCCAATTTATCACATGGTTAGGATCATGTACATATTTCTTAAGCAAAGAAACATGAAAAACATTATGAGCTCTATTAATAGCAGGCAATGCAATTTTGTATGCAACTGGCCCTATTCTTTCAAGCACTTCAAACGACCCACAATATCTTGGTGACAGCTTGGCACAACTTCCAAGCTTCAAGGAAATGTTCTTTGCTTTCACTCCGAGGTAAACATGATCCCTAACATTGAACTCTCTGTTCATCCTATGCTTATCAGCATAGCTTTTCTATCTGTCTTGTGCTGCTTTCAGATTCTGCCTAATCTTTACAACCTCTTGCTCCATTTCCTTGAGCAATTCTGGTCTGAGCACAACCCTGTTCACCGGGTTATCCCAAGTCACTGGTGTCCTACACCTTCTTCCGTACAAAGCTTCATACAGACTCATACCCAAGGATTCTTTCTACCCATTGTTATAAGCAAACTCTACCAAGTGTAAGTAATATTCCCATTTGGTTGGTTTGTCCATCACATACATGCAAAGCGTATCTTCAAGCACCTGATTAACTCTCTCTATCTGCCCATCTGTTTGAGGATGGTATGCAGTGTTGAAGTTTATCCTTGTACCCAAATCCACAAACAACCCCTTCCAGAAATTGGAAGTGAACTTGACATCTCCGTCAGAAACTATTGCCTTCCGTAATCCATGCAATTTGAAAATCTCCTTCATGAAAATATTTGCAATGTCATCAGTCTTGTGCGTAGACTTCACCGGTATAAAGTGTGCTGATTTTGTCAACTTGTCTACCATAACCATGACGGAATCATGTTGTCTCCAAGTCATCAGCAATCCTGTAATAAAATCCATGAAAATAAATTCCCATTTCCATTCCAGAACTGGCAAAGGCTGCAACAAGCCTGCTGGATGTTGATTCTCAACCTTTACCTGTTGACATTTCATGCACCTTGAAATGTATTCAGCCATGTTATTTTTCATTCCTGGCCAAAAGTACTGCTTTCTAGCTGTAGCAATTGTCTTCTAGTACCTTGGGTGACCAGAATACGGAGTTTCATGGATTTCATCCATAACAACTCTCCTCAAATTTGCTACATTCGGAATATAAATTCTTCCTTTATAAGTAAGAAGCCCATCTTCTTCCAATTTATATACCTCATACCTCTTCTCAAGACCTTTCTGCTGCAATTTTTCTTTTACCTTCTCATACAATTCATCTCCGGAAACATGATTAACAATCTGTTATCTCAAATCTGATTGGAAAATACTAATAGATGCCACATGCATTTCCTGTACCTTCCTGCTGAGTGCATCAGCTACCTTATTCTCTTTTCCTTTTATGTGTTTGATTTCAAAATCAAATTCACATAAAAATTCCAGCCATCTCACTTTCCTAGCATTCAGAGTAGGTTGATCAAACAAATACTTCAGACCACAATGGTCTGTCTTGAGTTCAAATCTCCTACCCATCAAGTAAATTCTCCACATCTTGAGAGCATGTACTATGGCTGCAAGCTCTAAATCATGAGTGGCATAGTTCTTCTCGTGCTCCTTCAACTTTCTTGACTCATAACATATCACGTGGTTGTCCTGCATAAGGACCCCTCTAAGCCCTTGTCCGCATGCATCAGTACATACCACAAAATCTTTCTTTGGATCTGCAACTTTTAAGACTGGTGCACTGGTGAGAAGATTCTTCAACCACTGGAAGCTTTCTTCACATTTCTAAGTCCATTCAAACTTTACTCCCTTATTTTGCAAAGAAGTGATGGTATGTACAACCTTGGAAAATCCCTCAATGAATCTCCTGTAGTATCCTGCAAGTCCCATAAAAGATCTTACATCCATCACATTTCTTGGAGTAAGCCAATTCATAATGGCTTCAATATTCTCAGGGTCTACTGATATACCCTCTTCAAAGATAATGTGACCCAAATACCGAATTATATCTCTATAGAAGTCACACTTGCTCGGTTTTGCATACAACTGATGTTCCCTGAGCAATTGCAATGTCAACCTCAAATGCTCGTCATGTTCTTCCTAATTCTTAGAATAAACAAGAATGTCATCAAGGAAAACAAGAACAAACTTGTCCAAATACTTGCTAAAGACACTGTTCATAAGGCACATGAATGTAGCTGGTGCATTTGTGAGACCAAATGGTACCACTACAAACTCATAATGTCCATACCTTATCCTGAAGGTTGTCTTATGAATGTCTTCATCCTTGATTCTCACCTGATGGTAGCCAGACCTCAAGTCAATCTTGGAAAATACCTTTGCTCCTCTCATTTAATTAAAGAGGTCATCAATCCTAGGCAAAGGATATTTATTCTTCACAGTAACCTTGTTCAACTGTCTGTAATCAATACATAACCTGAGTGTACCATCTTTCTTCTTTACAAACAAAACCAGTGCTCCCCAAGGAGACACACTCGATCGGATATACTTCTTTTCCAACAACTCTTGCAGTTGAATCTTCAACTCTAGCATCTATGGTGTACTCATCCTGTAGGGTGTCTTAGACACTGCTACTGCT
Organism: Pseudotsuga menziesii; assembly: GCA_001517045.1. NCBI lineage: Eukaryota > Viridiplantae > Streptophyta > Pinopsida > Pinales > Pinaceae > Pseudotsuga > Pseudotsuga menziesii. The sequence continues at coordinate 106,391 of LPNX010611562.1, read as the reverse complement.
CCTGGAACGAGATTAATGGTGAAATCAATGTCCCTCTTTGGAGGAAGCCTTGGAATCTCATCAGGAAACACATCCTTGAATTCTTCTAACACCTGATAGTCCTCCAACCTAGGAGTTTCATCTCCTGTTGGTTCCAGAATATGAGTTGCATACAACTGGAAACCTTTCCTACATAACTTCTTCAACTGCATTGCTGAAACCCGTCTTACTGAAATTACCTTCGGAATACCTTTCACCACTACTGGGTTTCCTTCTTCATCCGTGCATTCAAAAGTCTTGTTATAATAGTCAAGCTTTACTCTGTGAGCTTCTAACCAATCCATTCCAATGAGAACATCATAGGAACCAAGCGGTAGAACATTCATATCTACACAAGTGATCAATCCATTCATAACCAATGGACATTTCTCAACTACTTCACTGACCTTTTTCTTAGTCCCAGTGGCTAGCTGAACTAACCAAGATTTTCTATGCTTTACCTTCTTAAAAGCACAAATCTACACTACTCTAGGAGTAATGTAACTGTGAGTAGAACTAGGGTCAGTCAAAATAGAAATAGATTGTTCAACTATCTTACCTGCAAATTCAACCACAGTTGACTGGTGATATTCCTAGCGGTCCTCCAGTGCTGCATAAATTCTAGGGACTGCTCTTGCTACCTGGCCCACTGTTTCTGATCCCTGAATGTTATAAGCTGGCCTTGCAGTTTCATTCTTGAGGGGACAATATCTGTGCAAGTGGGGTCCCTCACATTTACAACATTTGAGTGGACCTTTATTCTATGGTGGCTCTTTAGGCTTCCCACCTGTCACTCCAACTGGATTAGTCGCAGCTTGGGATGGCTGCTTCTACTAATTCCTGAATCTAGAAGGTTTGAAACCTTTCCTTCTTTGGTCAAACTTCTCATTCTTCTTGTCCTTCCATGCCTTATGGTAATCAGGCTTACCTTTGCTTTGTTCATAGCAATACTTAGCCTTCCTTAGTACTTCTTCAAGGGTCCTAGGTTCATAAAACTCAATTCTATCTTTGTAGGCTTGAGGAAATCCACTCAGAAATTGCTGGATCTTCACTTTTTCATCTCTGATGTACCAGACATACCTCAATAATTCCAAGAATTTGTTTGCATATTAATCCATGGTATGATGTCCCAATCTCAGCTCATGGAACTCTTTAACCTTGTCATCATAATACCTGTCAGAGAGGTATTTCTGCCTGAAATACTTCTTGAACTGTTTCCACTTCAGTTTCCTTTCACTGATCCTCTTTAATTGCTTGAAGTGTTCCCACCAAATGGATGCTCGTCCATTCATATTGAATATGGCAACTCTTGCCTTCATGTATCCTGAATACTCCTGCACTTGAAAGTACTCTTTATCCCAAGAAGCCAAGCTTCAACCTCTTTTCTAGTTTTTATCTCACCATTAAATGTAGGAGGTTTACCTTTCCCAAATTCATCTCGAGAGCGATCCCTATGGTGCCTTCTTCTTTTCCTATTATGAGAATATGAACTTGTATCTCCACTGGATTCTTCAAAATTAGATGGTCCACTGGAAGTCCTTCTCCTTCTCCCAATGCTGCTCTTACTGCCTTCTGGTCTTGATGTACCTCATCCAGAATCTATTTTTTTTGCAAGTCTATCAAACTCTACAACATGGCAGCATTCAACTGATGCTACTCTTCCTGGGATTTAACCAAGCTTCTCATGGTGGCTGCAACTTTGGATGGTGTCTCTTGGTATCTCCTTCCATTAGACTCTATGTCATCACTTCCATTACAGACATTTTCTCCCATGGCATCTCCTGCATGCTCGTAAGAATCTCGAGCATCATACCCATCATGGGTTCTCATGACTGAACCACCTCTTACTTTACCACATTGTCCTTTCTGGAGTATTGCTCTTGGAAGTTGTTTATAATTCTGCAATGTGTTAGTAGCAAACTATTAGATGCATATCATTAATATAAATCAAAACTACTTACCTTCCTCTTTTCGAAATTCATAAAAAACAATTTTGCTTAAAACACAAAATTTTTCTCTCTTCCTTTTTAGCCCTGTGACCACTAGTAATCTGCTGAAATCTGCTGAAATACAGTTGGAAACTGCTTGAAAAATTACTGAGAAGTTCCTTAAAAAAACCCAAATCTCCTTTGGCCCAATCGAACCTCTTCCCATCTATCTTTCCGATACTTCAGTGGTCAAAACACCTAGTTCATCAGTGGTCTGTTTGCTTATTTATTTTCGACGTTTTGGCAGCAAACCGACTAAACTCCTGATCTGCATCAGTGATAAAATCGACTGTTCATCAGGTGTGTAATCCCTTGAGCATCTGCAACAGTGGAAAATGATCTTACTATGATTTCTGTGGACATCTATCGGTGATTGGGCCTCTTCCCTGCTAACCCTCCAGCGTTTCGGTGGTAAGAACATCTAATTTTCTCCGCTGTATCGATGAGTTTCCCGTCTATTTCCTTCCATCGTATCGGGCCTGCAGTGGTCTACTATTCCGAACCTCATCAGCAAGAAAATTGACTAACCGTTGCGTCGGTGGTTGGAGGCTCTGTGCATCAGGTGGGTAGTTGTCAGGGATTCTGCAACGGCTGCAAATGATCCCTTTAAAATTTTTGCGGTTCACAGCTTTGTCAGCGGTCGGGGCGACTAATATTTGCGGCATCGACGAGTGGAAATACTAAGGCATCGTCGCGCTAGTCCACATGGCAGCCCAACGTCGAACTAACAAACAGCTAAATTCTTCTGCGGTGTCGATAATCCCAACAACTAATTTCCATCGACAGCATTGGTGGTCTGAACAACTAATTTCTTCCGGTGTTCATCGCCGCATCGGCAATTTCGTCAGCTAAATTTTGCGAACGATTTCCATACTTACAAAAATTTTCAAAATTCTTTTCTTTTTACTTTCTTCCACCGACGCATCAGCACCTGCGTCGTCTATTTTTCACCAACGTTTCGACTATCTTCGGAAGATCTCTACCGAAACTGCGGCTCTGCATTCATTTATTTCCCACTAAAACCCTTCGTCATCAGCACCCTCATCCTCTAATTGTCGTTGATTGTGATGACGTTTCGTGACTTAGAAAATTTTTGGAAATTTTCTCCTTGGTCTTCCACTGCATCAGCCGTCGGATCAACTATCTTCTGCGGCATCGACGGTCGAAGGCTCTACTCATCAGAACCATAGTCGTCTATCCATCCGCAACGGTGAAAATCCAATCAACTGTGGATTTTACAACCATGTACCTCATCGATGGTTAAAACCTCTAATTGTCGAGAGGATAGTTCACATGATAGCCACAATGGTGTATGCCTGAACAACTAAATCCTTTCGATGATGTTCATCGGTGGTCTGATCTCCTATCATTTTTCGATGTTTTCTTCACTTAGGAAAATTTGCACAAATTTTCCTTCTTTGTCTTCCGCAGTGTCGGCTGTCGGAGCAACTATCTGTCAGGTGGATAGTCCATTAAATATTTGCAATGATGGATGCATCATCAGCTAATTCCTATCAATTTTCATTGGCGATCAATAACACTAACGTCTGCTGATTGCTGATGATTTTCTTGCCTTCAAACATTTTCACTCTGTCGTCACTGTCGGCGGTTCAACCAACTATCATCTTGTTTTTTCTGCCGATGTTTCGGCGCCTAAAACAACTAATTTTCAGCAAGCTTTCACCTTTTTTCTGCCACCATATCGACTCTCCCTTCTTCTAACATTCACCGACGGTCGACGAGCAATTTTATTCTGACTGGCTTCCATCGGGTGAGCTTCAGACTAGCTCTTCTGCAGCATCGAAAAAAATTCTCACTAATTTTTCCGATGAGCCGACAAATTTATCACTTAGAAAAATTTTGTGAATTTTCCTGTCACAATTTTCTGATCTCTACTGGGCAGAAGGAAACCTGCCTCTAATATCTGATCCTCCATGTCCCATTCAGGACGATGTTGCAACTTTGGCTCTGATACCACACTGTAACATCCCCGACCCTTCGACCGACGAAGAGGACGCTACGATACAACAAATCATCTGGGCATCTAGCCTCATGAACATGAACATACATATATATAATGCTGAAGCATGATACTTAAAAACATAAAACATATTATGAAGCATAATCGTTCATATACAAAACAGAAGTAAAACATATCAATCATCATTCATGCATATACAGATCAACATTTAACATGTATATCATCATTCATCAATGGAAATTATGATTGCAGACACGAGTTAGGAAAGAATACTTATCTTATAAAGAACTTGTTCCACAACCAGCTACATCACTGCAACATTCCACCCAACCATAGGCTCGTGTGCTCTTTAATCTGTCAGCAACGCCGCCACCCCCGAGCCAGGCATGATTCCCCAAGGAATAAGGAACTAATAGGCTTACACATAGCCAAGGATAACAACATCACAAAGGTACACAGTTCATCCAAGTAAACATAGTTGGGTTTATTAGGAAAACAACAGATCAACCAAGCCAACCAATTTGGGTTTATCAGGGCATCCAAGAGCTGGGAAAGGCTAAATGCTAAGCTGGTGATCTCATTGAAGAGCTACAGACACCGACACCAGAACCAGCCTAGCTTCTAGAACACACACACACACCTAACACAAGGAAATCATTCCTTTCTCTGCAACGGAGTCCCTCAGACCCTGATCTTCCTTCCAGTGCTAGTTAGGGGTTGTGGAGAAGAAAGCCAACCCACTAGCTTTGTTTGTGTGGTTCCCAACCCACCAGGTTTATCAAGCACATCAGGCCCTCATTCACCGCTCCAATGTAGTTTGAGGACAAAACCACTACGTGCATGCAACAAACCAGCTATTAAAGCTTGGACAGGGGAAAAAAACTCCCTGAATCATTCTTGGCCCTATCGTGGCCAAAACGATTCTAGAGCAACCTAGAGCAGCCAAAACACAAGGGAAAACACAGCCAACCAAAACATAGGCACTCATCGCAATATTCAATTGATACCACCATAAGAAGGAAAAACGTAGCCAATCCAGATGTGGAGGAAACTACATCCAGGGATCAATAATGAAAACATGGCCACAATATCCTGAGGAAGGGCAGGACAATACACAGTCCGATCATGCCAAGGGAAAAATTGGTTCTCTGCGTGAATGGAAGGAACACAACCACAGACCAAAAATCGGCATGAGAGAGGGAAGGCGAACCCCAACACAATGGATTGTAAGCATTTTATCTCTGCTTTTCCTGAGGAAACGAACAGCCCATGATCCGAGAGAGTGGACCGACAGTCAGCATCCCACACGGTGCATGAGGAAACCACTCCCAGCCCATGCATGACTGAACCAGCTGTGGAGGAACGTGGGGGAAAGACTGCCACCCAACCCTACCCAACATTAATTTCCTCAACTAAACAAGGGTTTGAGGTTTGACACATGGATTTTCCTCATGGGATCCAGGTTTAGCATCCCCCCTCCTTATCCTTAGGAAATAATGCCCCTTCTCAATTTGGTTGTAGTGAACATAGCTGGTTGGGTTATTTAATTAAAGATGCATAGTTACATGATGCCATAGCTTAATATATGTGCCACATGTACCGATATACCATTGGTGACAATTCCAATTCGAAACATAACATAACCAAATCGATGGTGGGGCCTTTACCTTTAGCTCCGCACCATGATTATTTACAATATATGTATCATGTATATTTAATGGAAACGGGGTCAAAACTGGGGTGTTACAAGAATCCACATGGTATGCAGATATTGTACACTTTATTTTGTATTTACAATGTCTAGAACATCTAGATAAGAAATTTAATAGGTCATTGAAGTTGAAAACTACTAAATATTGTTTGATAGAACAAGAGCTGTTTTGGAAAGATCCAGGGGGTATTTTGCTTATATGTTTGGATAAGCCAGAAATTGAAGAAGTAATCTCTGAATCACATGAAGGTGCTTGTGGGGGACATAAGTATTGGAAGGAAACAACTTATAAAATTTTGAGAGCTGGATGCTATTGGCCTTCTTTATTCTCCGATGTGTATCAGCAGGTAAGAGCATGTATCCCATGTCAAAAGTTTGCTGGCAAGAAAAAATTGTTTCCTTTACCATGAAAGTCTATTGAAGTGAATGATCCTTTTCAGCAGTGGGGTTTGAAATTCATAAGGGAGATAAATCCTTCTTCTTCAGGGCAACATAAATGGATTTTGACAGCTACATATTTCTTCACTAAATGGGTAGAAGCTATCCCCACAAGAAATGCAATAGACAAGGTAATCATAGATTTTATTCAGGGAAATATTCTTAGAAGATTTGGATGTCCCAAGAATTTATTGACTGATAATTATTAACCTTTTAAGTCCAAATATATGGTGGCATTTTGTGAAAGGAATGGGATTGTTTTGAAACACTCAACACCTTATTATCCTCGGGGAAATGGGTTAGCTGAGTCAACCAATAAGAGTATTATTCAGAGTATCAAGAAGTTATTGAAGCAGAATAAATGATCATGGGACTCAATGTTAAAATATACATTGTGGGAAGACATGATAACAATTAAAAAGGCAATTGGAACTTCTCCTTTTCAACTGGTATATGGTATTGATGTAGTGTTTCCTGTTCAACTTGGTATTCCAGTGATGAAATTTATTCAATATATTCAAGAAGAACCCAGTGATATTCAAAGAATAATTTATGCACTGATAGAATTACAGCAGGAACATGAAATAGTAGAAGAACAAGCTCGGCTGTACAGGACAAAGATCAAAGAAAGGTTTGATAGAAAGATCAAGGAGAACACCTTTTCAAATGGAGATATGGTTATGATATGGGATGCTAGAAAGGAGCAGAAAGGAAAGCATGGCAAGTTTGATAATCTATGGTTTGGTCCTTTCATAGTATCAAATATTTTGGAGAATAATACTTTTGTGTTACAAACTTTGGATGGTGAGGAATTGTCTAATCTAGTTAATGGACGTTTCCTCAAACATTTTTATAGATTTTTAGGTAAGATATTGGATTTTAATTGTATATACCAGTGTGAATATTATAATAAAGAATCCATGGCACAATGGAAATTTTCCAAGATAGCAGGCAGTTCTAGTTACAGCATAGAAGGCACTGATCTACAGGTTCTTGAAGCCTCACAGGGAGGACTTCATCCCGTAGTAGGAGCCAGATGTTATAGCCTGTTTTTGTTTCTCATTTCAAAGCATTTGCTTGTTTTTAAAAACATGGTTTTGTTCATATTTAAGTTTGGGCTTTAGGTTCCTTTAAATCTTTCCTTTGATTTTATGCTTGTATTTATAGTTGACTTCATAGGTTTTTCCAATTTTGGTTTTACTTAGTGAAATTGATAGTTTTTAGGGGCTTGTAGGATGTTGATATGACTTAAAGGTTCCAAAAAATATCATAAGATTTTATTTAAAGCCATTAAACCAAAGTTTAACCCTTTGCTATGAGTGTTGATTTGAAAATCATTAAAATAGGTATTCTTGTAGAGCAAGCTCAAAAAAGTTAAACACGCGGGCTACAATAAAATCGTGCAATCTGAAAAATCATGATTTAGGCTTGAAATTTTCAAAATTCGTGCATAGGAGAGGTCTTTCACACCTGTCAATGAGTTTGATATGTGTTTTTCGGCCAGAGTAATCATTGTGACAAGTGTTGAGTTCGAGCAAGGAATCATTTGGTTTAGTTGTGATGGTTTGGAAATTATGAGATACATAGTAGTGGAACCTTAATAATCATGCACGATGAGGAAAATTCACCACTAGCTATGCATCTCCTGAAATGTATGAATACCATGAAAGTTGTGGCAAAGTTCTGGTAGTTTGGATCGAATATTGAAGAAGGTCGAAAATTTAGGGATTTTTAGGGTAACTGTTTTAGCACTGTCGTGGTGGTCAGAGAAAGACTTAAGAAGGAATTTGGACACTTGGGAAGACAGGGAAGCATATTTCCAGCAACTGAATCCATTACTCAGAAAGGTATGAGGATAACTACTATCATATTCCATGTGTTCGGGTTCACATTGACAAAAGTTTAGTTATGGAGAATAACTAAGAATGCTTGTATATAAACTAAAGTTTTGATCAATGTCAAATTTTCTCTGTCAATAGAGTTGAAAGACTTATCAGTTTGATACATAAAATTGATCTCAAGGGTTTTAGTTTTCTCAACATATGATTGACTATTTAAAATTGCCAATATTTGAATAGAATTAAGTTCTTTACTGAAGGAAGCAATTTTTAAGTTCAATTATCCAGAATGAAGAGGAGTGGGAAAACAAATAGAGCTGAACCCTCAGATATGTCATGGGTTCAAGAATTCCCTGATTGTGCAAGGTTATTTTCAGAAGCAGGATGGTTAAACTATTTTGAGAATATTGATGGACATCACACAGAGGTTTCATATAAGTTTTCTCAGGAATTAGATAAAGATATTGTTACCTTTGACACCCTAAAGATTGAGCTAACTAGAGAACTAATAGCAGAGGCTATAGGGATTCCTGATGAAGGTGAATATTGGTTCAAGAAGGTACCTTTTTCCTTTGATTCACAGAGTTACTTGCTTCCAAATGTGGTTGCAGACTGGGGTAAAGGATTACATATCCAGAAGTTCAAACCAGAGTGGAGAGAACCAATAAATATTATGAAAAGTTACGTAACTTGTGAAGGAAGATATGCATTTGTATTTAAGTATCATTTCAGGTTTTTTGTAGCATCTTAATCATGAAGCAAATATGAAACTTCCTTTCTTTTTCCTTAAAGTTCTGCAAAATATATCCAACAGGGTAAAGGAGCATCAAGACCATACTAAATAGTCTATATTTCATCATGGTCTAATAAAGCTAATCATAAGTACTGTGCTTCAAAAGAAGGAAAAAACATGGGATTATTTTCTATTTTGGTATGGGTTTCAATTAGAGAAAGAAGACCAAGCTCAGAAAAGGTAGTTGAATAAAGGACATAATCTAGTCAAGAAGTTGAAGAAAAAGGTCATAGTCGAGATAGAAGAAGATAATGTACCAGGAAAGTCTGTGACCCAAAGAGATGAAAATGTTGAAGATGAATAGCAGACTAATATTGAGGAAGATGAAATATCAAAGGCAAAGATGAAGGATTTGGAGCATGTAGAAGATAGCCTTCATGAAGAAGTAAACCAGTAAATAAATGAAAGTTTGATAGAACAGGAACAACTCCCTACAGGAGTACAGTCAGAAGATAAGGAAAATCCATTGTTTGATGAAGCTAGGGTTGACACTGAACATGATTTATAGAAACAGTCTGAAGAAGGGGTAATGTCACGAGGGATAAAAATAAAGGTAGTTCATCTAGCCTCTATCAAACATGAAGGAAAAACTTTGAGCATGTTAGGGGAGATTGGGGCAGGTTGGAGGCCTAAGACCAGATCCAAGAATAAACTCAGATTGAATATGAAAAAATTGCTAAACCCTAAACTAGCTCAGACGAAAATTACAGTGATAGAAGACTCTTCATCCCAAGAATATTTAGAAGACAATGAAGAGTTTTTTAAGAAATTGAAGATCCCTTGGATGCAAGAAGAAATGCATCCAGTTTCAGAAGGGAATTGCATTGATTCAGAGAATGAGAATTTGTAGAGAAGTATTAAACAGTACAAATATCAGATAGAACACCTACATGGAACAAATGAGGGGTTAGTAACTGCTAACAGAATATTGAGAGAGGATTTAGAGGAGGTAAATAGCCATTATCAAGAGTTAATTGTATTTTCTAAGTAAGCTTTGAAAATAAAAAGATAGACACAAAGTCTATATGGAGAATTGAAGAAAACCATTCAATACCTATCACAGCAAAATTAGGAGCTTTCAAAAAGAGTCGAAGACCTAGAAGCTGATCATCAGAAAACAAGAAAGAAGACTCAAGCTTTGGAAGGGATAGTTCTTTTGGCAGAGGCTGCTAAGGATTTATAAAATGCTTTAAAAAAAGTGGTTATTAGTTAGTCTTTGAATTTGTATGACTATATTTTTATTGAGTAATTTGGTAGTATGACCTAAAAAGTAGTTTTTTTTAGTTATGTAACTGTTTTTGGGAAACCAAGATAAAAGTAAGACTAGAAAAAGATAGGGGGGTAAAATTTTGGTACAGGGGGAGGCTTTCAAGCTACTATATATAGATCTAAGTTTAGAAACTCTTATGTATTTTTGATAACTCATTATGACATATATGCAAGCTATAAGCCCATTTTACTCTATTTGCTGGTTTTATTTTTGGTTTGTGTTATCACTTAGTTGATATATTCATTTATTGTTTGAGGTTATTATTCATGAAATGGTTGTTAAGTGTGGATGAAATTCAGTGTTGTGCTTATTGTTTTGGTTTATGTTTCATATATTATGCATCTCAGTCCTTCATTGTTACATGATTTATTGTTTGTATTAGCTTGATGAGATTTTACCCTCTTGTTATCAAATTGTACAACCAAAACCCTAAAAACATGTTTTACTTAGTTTTGTTTTATGAGATTGTGTTGGCTTGTGATTTAGTAATCTGAGAACAATTTCTGGCACTAACAAGTAGACTGCGGGAGGAATGCTCACAATAAGAATCTTGAATAGTATCTTGAGAAGAAAAGATGGGAAGTGAAAATAAAGTTCTCAAAATACACTCCAAGAAAAGAAGAATGGACTATCATCATCACAAAGGTAAGCACTCTCACCAGAAAGATAACCCTAGAAGATTTAATAGAGATATTTCTAGTATCATATGCTTTACATGCGATGAGAAAGGACACATATCCAGAAACTATCCCAGAAACAAAGGTGGATCTCAAAAGAATAAGAAAGAATACATCATGCTCATGGTACAGAGGATGATGAACCTTCAAAGAAGAGAGTCAAACAAGAAAGTGAAGATTCTTCAAGTGATGCCCTCATGAGATCTGTCACACATGGGAGCAATGATTGGCTCATAGATAGTGGACCTTCCAAGCATATAACCAGATTCAAAGAATCCTTTATGAAATTATCAGAACACGAGTCACCCCACAAGGTGAAGCTTGGGGATGACTACTAGTATCCCATAAAAGGTAGTGGTGAATTCTCATATAAGCTAGACTTTGGAAATTCTATCAAGATGAAGGATGTCTTGTTTGTACTAGGAATAAAGAAGAAAATCCTCTCCATCTGTGTATTAGATGCAAAATTTATGAGGGTTTCATTTACAGATGTCCAAGTCCTTATGTGGCCAAAAGAAAAGACTATAGATGATGCATTTGTGATTAGAGAGAAAGAGGGAGGATTATACAAGCTAACAGGCCAACCAGAACAAGCATTGGTCCATGACTCAGTAGATCCAAATGAACTTTGGCATAGAAGGAATGCACATGTGCACTATAGAGCACTACCACTTGTAAGCAAAGCTATTGAAGGACTTCCATAAATACAGGAAAAACATGAAGGTGTCTGCAAAGGATGTCCGAAAGGAAAGAACACAAAGAAGACATTTCCAAGTAGTGAGAGCAAGGCAAAGGGAATCTTAGATATCCACTTCAATGTATGCAGTTTGATGTCATCTAGTTCATTGAGTGGGTATGCATACTATGTTTCTTTCATTGATGATTTTTCTAGGAAGACATGGATATAATTCTTGAAGAACAAAGATGAAGTATTTAGTAAATTCAAAGAATTCAAAGCATTGATCGAGAACCACATAGAAAAGCAAATCAAGAAATTTCGATCAGAAAATGATGAAGAATTCACATCAAATGAATTCAAAGAGTTATGCAGAGATTCAGGGATTAAGAGGGAGTTGACCACTCCATAAAATCCAAAACATAATGGGGTTGCAGAAATAAAGAATAGAACAATCATGGAAGTTGCAAGGGAAATGCTTCATGATCAAGATCTTCCCATGCATCTATGGGCATAAGATGCTAGAACAGTTGTGTATGTATAGAACCGTACTCCACATAGAGTACTCGAGAACAAGACACCTAAAGAAGTATTCTCCAGAAAGAAACCAGAAGTAAGTCATCTTAGAATATCTGGTAGTCAAGTGTACATACATATTCTGAAAGAAAAGAGGACAAAGTTAGATCCTTCAAGGAAGAAGGGTATATATGTGGGATATAGTGAAAGCTCGAAGGCTTATAGAATATGCTTCCTAGGATTCAAGAAGATTGACATCAGCAGGGATGTAACATTTGACGAAGACTCATCTTACAACATTTCAGAAAGAGACCTGTTGAAGACCCTGAAGAAACAAAAGTACACAGAATTCAATATACAACTATGAGCGATGCAACTCAAGAAGAAGATCGAGAAATAGAAGAACCCCAAGAACATGTAGATCCACCCCAGGAGAAGAATCCTCATAAAAAGAAACCTACATGGGTACAAGAGGCTATCCAAGGTGTAGAAAGATACGGGGCTCCAAAAGAAATGCACAGAGACAGGAAGAGAACTAGGTCCTACTCCGGATATGTAGCCCTATTATGTAATATCATTGATAAAGAACCTTCCAACTATGAAGAAGCGATAGAGAAGAAATAATGCAAGGATGCTATGATTGAGGAGTACCAGCCAATCATGAAGAATGATGTCTGGGATGTTGTCCCAAGACCAGAGGGGAAGTCTATTGTGACTTCCAAGTGGATATACAAGATCAAGCATGCTGCAGATGGAAGCATAGAGAAATATAAAGCGATATTTGTGGCTTGTGGATTCTCCCATAAAGAAGGAATAGATTATGAAGAAACTTTTGCACATGTATCCAGATACACTTCCATCAGATCAGTACTTTCCCTGGTTGCAGTGATGAAATGGAAGATAGACTAGATGGATGCCAAGACTGCTTTCTTGAATGGTAGAGAGGAAGAGGAAGTGTATGTGGAGAAGCCACTTGATTTTGAGACACATGAAAAAGAAACTCATGTGTGTAAATTGAAGAAATCTCTGCACAGTTTGAAATAGACACTCAGGACATGGTATGGTAGGATTGACAGCTTCTTGAGTAGTTTGGGATTTACCAAAAGTAAAGCAGATTCCAACCTTTACTACAAGGTTGAAGAAGGAAATATAGTGATACTCCTACTATATGTAGATGACCTGTTTGTAACAAGTGAGGATGGGTTGATTGTTGACACGAAGAGGAAGCTTGCTGACGAGTTCAGGATGAAGGACTTGGGTATGATGCACTACTTTCTAGGAAAGGAGGTGTGGAAAAATACAGATGGAATCTCCTCGGGACAAGAGAAGTATGTAGTATAGATCCTGAAGAGGTTCGAGATGATGGACTGTAAGGCCATGACCGCACCTATGGCATCGAACCTGAAGCTATTGAGTGATGCTTCATCAGAGTCGGTTGATGCTACAATGTATTGTCAGATGATTAGTTCCTTGATGTACCTGATGAACATGAGACCAGATATTTTCTTTGTTGTGAACACATTGAGGTAGTTCCTGATGGATCCTAGACATGTTCACCTAATTTTTGTAAAGCATATTATGAGGTACCTAAACGGTACAGTTCATTATGGGCTTAATTATGAGGAAAATCAGATGATTAACCTGGAAGGTTATGTGGATTCATATTGGGTAGGTAGTGCCATTGATAGGAAGAGCACTTCGGGGTGCTGCTTCAGTATGGTATCAAGTGTGATCTCTTGATTTAGCAGGAAGAAATCCTGCGTGGCACTACTTACAGTCGAAGCAGAGTATGTCACAGCTTGTTCAACTAGTTGTGAGGCAGTATGGATAAGGAAGCTACTATTTGTTTTGTTTGATATCCAGTTGGATGCTGCTTGTATATATTGTGACAACCAGAGTTGTGTGAAGTTGTTAGAGAACCCGGTGTTTGATGACAATTCGAAGCATATCGATATAAAATATCACTATATCAGGGATATGGTGCAGAGAGGAGTAGTGAAGCTCTAGTATGTTGCGACAGATGATCAGATAGCTGATGTGTTGACCAAGCCATTAGCCAGAGTAAAGTTTGAGTACTTCAGGGAGAAGCTTGGTGTTCATCAGATTGAGATTCCTTCCAAGGGGAATTGATGAGTCCGTGAGCCTTTCTGACATGGTGGTAGGTGGAGCCTCCCATGGTCAGATGTAAGTGATGGGCCTTTTTGACATGGTGGTAGGAGGGGCTTCCCATGGTTAGATGTAAGTGTTGTGCCTTTCTGACATGGTGGTAGGATTGGTTCCTCCCATGGTCAGATGTAAGTGTTGAGTATTGCATCTAGCATGAAAAAGGGATGGTTTTGTAGTGGAAATCCTTGCAGAGGCAAGGTGTTGCATCTAGTATGAAAAAGGACTAGCTTTGTAGGGGAAATCCTTGCAAGAGGAAAGGTGCTACATCCAATATGAAAAAGGACTGTCTATGTAGGGGAAATACTTGCGAGAGGCAAGGTGTTGCATTGATTATGAAAAAGGACTAGCTCTGTAGGAAAAATCCTTGCAAGAGGCAAGTTGTTGAATCCAGTATGAAAAAGGACTGGCTCTGTAGGGTAAATCCCTATGAGATGCAAGGTGCTGCATCCAGTATGAAAAATGACTGGATCTGTAGGGGAAATCCTTGCGAGAGGCAAGGTGCTACATCCAGTATGAAAAAGGACTAGCTCTATAGGGGAAATCCTTGCAAGAGGCAAGGTGCTGCATCTAGTATGAAAACGGATTGGCTCTGTAGGGGAAGTCCTTGCAAGGAAAGACAGTACATCCAGCATGAAAAAGGGTTGGCTTTGTTGATGAAGACCTACATGGAGGCTAGGCCTACAACCAACATGAAAAAGGGATAGCTCTGTAGAACTTCCTATGATGAGAAGAATTTAGAGATAGCACCAGTTGATTGAGATAGTGAAAACAGTGATGATGATGATGATCCAGTGATGATCCAGCTTTGATGATGATCCAGCTTTGATGATGATCCAACTTTGATAATGATCCAGTGATGATCCATATTTGATGATCCAGACTTGATGTTGATCTAGTGATGATGATCCAAACTTGATGATGATCCATACTTGATGTTGATCTAGTGATTATCTGGTGACAGAGACTTGTGCTAATGAATTGTGTTAAGAGAATACCTTCCTAGTTAAGAGGGAGTGTTGATGTATTTGTAACTTCGGAATGTATTCACTTGTATATTTCATATATTGTATTTCATTGGTCCTTGATTTTCCTATCAGGATAATCATTAATGTAATCAAGTCACGTAAATTCATAGAGGTTAACCCTTCTTTGTTGATCAGGGGTTGAATTCCCCACAGTTTTGGGGCACTAGGGTTATTAGACTCTCCTATAGAAGTCAGCCCTGGTAAGTTATTGTCAAGTTAGAAACTAGTATAAATAGAGAGTGAGCCTCTCTACTTATCACACAGTCACTCACACTTAGTTGTAGCGCATGAGTGAGAGAGAAGGAGCTGGGATAAGAGAGAGAACAACTGTTGGAGATCATCTAATTGTCTTTGGTTTTTACTGCTACCATTGGTGCTTATTCTATCTCTAAGGAAGTAGTGGGGTTTTCTCCCTTATGGTTTCTTGGAGGAAAATATTTGTGTCTATTGTCTCTTGTGATTGATTACTGTGCATGTTATTCTCTCAGATAAGATCCTAAGATAATGTCTGATTGATAAAAATCTAACATGGATGACTCCCATTTGAATCAATTTGTCTTGTTCCTTGATTAAGGAATCGGAGAAAGAATCTAAAGAAGGAAGTTTCCAATCAGGAAAGCTTTCCCTCTTGGAATGAAACATAGAGACATATATAGAGTACTCAGGACCTAGTTTTCTTAGAATGGAAAGGACCTTCTTCTCATAATTCCGCTCTATTCTGCACTGTCTGCATTGGAGAACTAGAGACTTGAATTTAGAGAAGAATTGTTCAATAGTCTCGAAACTGTTGGGATGTAAAGATACCAACTCATTCTCCAGAATGTGTCCCCGAATCTCATCTTGTTTGTTAAACAAGATATAAATCTTCTCGTAGGACTCTCTAGGAGTCCTCAATCCTTCTAGATGAAAGATGAGATCTCTGGAAATATAAGTACATAAGTACTCGAATTCTTCATCACAACAGTTTAGGAAATTGTTCCGCTCTACCGGCTGATGAGGATTAGCCTCCCATCCATGTATGATCCTATGGTATCCATGCTTGTGCAAGGCCAGCTGCATATCAATCCTCCAATCAAGGTAATTTGAAGTTGCGAAGATATGTGGTCCAGGAGTTTGAGAAATCATAATTACTCCAGCTGGAAGACTGCAAATACTTCTCACAAGCTACATAACACCTGTCAATTTCACTGCAATAACACACTAAAAGATATGAACTATTAGAATCATTATTTTCCTCCAGGCATGAACATTTTTCAGGGTCCTTCGCGCCCTCTCTGCTGCTCTGAATGAATCTAGAGCTAGAAAATTTTCATAGGGGACTTATGTGGAAACCCAACTGCTTCTGATGTTCAATGGGGAGAAACAAGAATGAAACCTGCCTAAGAAGGCTCTGATACCATGTTAGAATTTGAGTTCCATTTAGATCTTCAAGAAGAGAGTTTCGATAACTTTGCAACAATTGAATGGAGAATGAACATACAAACTGAGAAAAACAAACCACACAGGAAACATATAAGTATTGCTCAGGAATTGACAGTATATTCATCATAATAATATCTGGTGTTACAATAGTTTACATAGGTATAATTCAAATGCATGCGATATGCATTCAAATACTCCAAGTGGATATGACTGTATCTAATTGAATCTCTAACTAAAGGTCTCCCAATCAATATCGGAGTCCAAATATACAACTCCCTGATGACCAATAACTCAAACAGCCAGTGACAACTAGTTAACTCAGTGCAACTAAGAGTGAGGTAGGTAGGAAAAGTGCTCCTCCCCATGAAACCATGCATTATCCATGAATTGGTAGCGCTAGCTTAACTGACTGTGAACTAACTAAATGTAACTAGTGGCTAACTAAGACTAACTAGTACTAACACCAACTGACTGAAGTAGGTTAGTGTCGGGACTCCCAGTGTCTCCTAAAATGTAGGGATTGGTTTAGGAGGTTCCCAAGCTAATGCATGCACATTCAGTAAGTGGCAGTTAACCTCTAGCAGTGTTCCCCACACTCCAGTGACTAGTACATGTGGCCCCATTAGGCCAAGTGGACCCAATTGTAATAGTGGACCCAATTAATTAATTAAGGTTCCTAAGTTAGGAAATAATTAATCTAATAGACATTTGACCAAGGCATGATTAATAATCCTAACAAAGGGAGTCTTGGAAAACTAGAAAAAGATCTCGATAAAGTTATTTGGTAGTAAGAGGAATAATTCATGGGAAAATTTGCTAGATTGAAACATTATGTGCACTATGATTTACAAGAGTTCTACAAGAAAACTGATCAGTATGTTCAACATGTGCATGTAGCATGATGGCAGGATGAGCAGTACAAAAAATGCAGGGACAAATTTCCCATTGGGACCATATTGTCAATTGTGGATTTTGTAGAAAACTACACCCTTCAGCCACAAAATGAAATTTAGACTCAATACTACCATTCCAACCAAATCAGCATCATGGTACATATTATGTATAGGCATGGCCCTGAGAGTAGCATTAACAATAGGACAATACATAAGGAGACAAAATTTTACATAAGTGATGACAAATTCCATGATCTGCATTATGTACAACATTGTTTTCAAATTTTCTATGATCACCTAAAGGAGGGAGATATACAGATGGATGAGCATTGGAAATGGTCAGATGGTTGTGTGGGTCAGTTCAAAAATTCCTGAGTCTTTCAATGGATGAGTATGTTGCATAAGAATTACAATGTGTCGCATATATGGAACTACTTTGAGACTGGGCACGACGAAGATGAGCATGACAGGGTCGATGCATGCATCAATACCACACTATGAAGGGAGGATATGAGGTTTACGAGAAACCCCCATATCAAATATGCACAATCCATAGTTCAATGGTGCTCTACAACAATGTCAGGCCGAACTAAAGTGCAACATACATCAACAGGGGCATGAAGGGAAGTCATGAACTTTTGGCAAGTGGTTGACATAAATCGATCTCGTTCCTATAGTTGTGGCATAGTACAAGGAAAACATGGATTTCATTCGGTTCGAAACTCAAACAACCCCCTATTTGAAATATGGACACAGAAACTTGCTTGCATTTTCATCCCTTGTAGAAGTGGTGAATGGGATGAATGTGAATGCATGGATTGGGTTGATAATTGGGATCATGTGTCACTTGAAGTAGACCCATGTGTATTCATTGAAGTGACCCACTTAGAGGAGGGTCAGTTAGTGATTTTGATAGACTACGACCATATCTCAAATATTGTACAACCAAGACACATATATGTAGTTGTTTCCCCGAAAGATAATGAATGGGGCACGAATTATTTGTTGGCACAATGCATTCGAGGTAAGCAAATACTGAACAGATCATTGATTGATGGTGAAGGTAATGAATTTCCTATTGTCTTGATGGTGGTTGAGGTTGAATATCTTACACTAGATGGGTAATCAAGAAGAATTAGTGGGCATGTATTCATGGATTACAAGCAAGGTTATGTGGTCTATCACTTCACAAACTTGATTATTGGCACAAACATCCATTTATAGACAATGTCAAAAAAGAATTAAACCAAGGTACATTACTTCTTACCTCATTCAGAGCATGAGATATTGATGGATACAATTATCAACATAGAGGATCCATATGGCTATATTGAATGAGATTGGGTAATTGTGCTTACACTTCTCTTACACTACCACACTAGCCTAACGTTCGGACACTCATACCCTAAACATTTGACAAATTCTATGATATGACTATTTAGATCTGTTAAACACTCCTCCTTCAAATTAATCTATGTAGTTCACACACACAATGAGGCATGGGAAGGGTCGGTGCATCGTTGTCAGGGTTGCATGGACCCCTCTAGGTCGAAACCCTAGTTTGCAAAATTTTGCATGGAGGCATTCTCAGGCCGTGCAGATTTGGGGGGAGGTGAAACTGGCCATAATCCTATGCCACGATCCCAATGAAACTAATAGTTCATCGATCAGAGCCCCGGTAAAATTTCTATGGTAAGTTGTAGTAGGCCTATAAAAGTTATTCAAGGACACCTCGGCCAATTCAAGGATGGGGTCCAAAAAACAATCGAGCGAAAATTTCCAAATATGTCAGCTCCTGTAAGTGTGTTTGGGAATGGTCATTATGGGAATACCACCCTTGGCCACTCGACACAGGGTTTTGCAGGGTCGATGTACTGTTGTCAGGGTTGCATGGACCCCACTGGGGTGAAACCCTAGTTTGAAAAATATGGCCTAGAGGCATTTCTAGGTTGTGCAAAGTTGGGGGCAGGCCACCCTGGCCATAATCCTATTCCATGATCCCAACAGAACCTATGGTTTGTTAATCAAATCCCCGATCAACATTCTATGGCGAGTTGTAGTAGGCCCACAAAAGCCGTTCAGGGACGCCTAGGCCAATTCAAGGCTGGGGTCCAAAACCTAAATAGGGCGGTGATTTTTAAATCCGTCAGTTCCTACAAGTGTGCTTGGGCATGGAATACATGGTAATAACACCCCTGACCACTCGACATAGGGTTTTGCAGGGTCTATGCACCATTTCCAGTGTTGTATGAACCCTAGTGAGGAAAAACCCTACTTTGTAAAATATGGCCTAGAGACATGCTTGGGTTGTGCGAAGACAGGGTGAGACAAACTTGGACATAATATCGTGCCATGATTCCAATGAAATTGATGGTTTTTTGATTAGATCCCTAGTGAACATTCTATGACAAGTTACAATAGGCCTGCAAGATCCATTCAAGGATGCCTAGAACAATTTAAGGTCGGGGTCCAAAAACCAAACCACTGAGCAATTTCTAAATCCATCGGCTCCTATAGGTGTCTTTGGGAATGGCCACCATGGGAATTCCACCCCTGACACAGGGTTTTGTAGGGTCGGTGCACCATTTCCAGGGTTGCATGGACCCCATTGGGGTGAAACCATAGTTTGCAAAATCTATCCTAGAGGCATGCTTGGGCTGAGAAGAGGTGAGGGAGAGGCTACCTTAGCCATAATCCCATGCCACGATCCAAAAGGAACTAATTTTTTTTCGATCGGATCCCCAGTCAATGTTCTATGGCGATTTTTAGTAGGCCTTCCAAAGTCGTTCAGGGATTCCTGGGCCAATTCAAGGCCGGGGTCCAAAAACCAAATCGGGAGGTGATTTCCAATTTTGTTAGATATTGTAAGTGTGTTTGGGCATGGATACCATGGGAAGGCCATCCTCATTCTCATGGAATTGGGTTTTACAAGGCCGGTGTACCGTTTCGAGGGTTGCATGGACCCCACTGGGGAAAAACCCTAGTTTGCAAAATATGGCATGGAGGCATGCTCGAGCCATGTGAAGTTATGGGGGAGGCCATATTGGCCATAATACCATGCCATGATCCCAATGAAACCAACGGTTTGTCGATAGAATTCCTGGTCAACGTTTTATGGTGAGTTGTAGTAGGCCTACAAAAGTCGTTCAAGGATGCTTGGGCCAATTCAAGGTTGGGGTCCAAAAACAAAAAAGGGCGGAAATTTATGATTTTTTCAGCTCCTGCAGGTGTGTTTGGGTGTGGCTTCCATGGGAAGGCCACCCCCAGCCTCCCAGCACATGGTTTTGCAAGGCCAGTGCACCATTGTCAGGGTTGCATGGTGGTTACTAGGGCGAAACCCTAGTTTGCAAAATCTGTCCTTAAGGCATGCTCAGGCGCTATTACATGACAAGTTATACCTATCTCTCTTGGGTTGTGTGCCTATGTGAAATATCATTTGCGTATTCTCTCTATTGCCAGTTATCATTTCTTGTGTTCATCTATATTCTGGTTGGAAGTTCTTATTGGAAGAAAAATTAAAAGAACATTAACAATTAGCTTGATATGTGTATGCTTTATGTGAAATTCCTTGTGTGATGTGTGTAATGTTAAGGGGAATTTGTTCAGTTATTACACTTTGTTATTGTGTACCATCTATTCATATGAAAAATGACTCCAGTCATATACACTTTTTGGAAAAATAGAACATCATTCCCAATGTCTATACAATAATGAATCGTGCCCTATACAAAATATGAAATCTCATGCCAAAATGCTACATCATGGCTGGTGTCCACTGTGTTTGCATGGCCCATTGAATTCATTGTGCATCAATTCTGTAAACTAGGGTTTTTATCGGTTTCCTTCAATGAAAATCTCACATTGGTGGGTTAACTCTACAAAACCCTCCATCATTCCAGTCCTGGTAGTGTTCCCATATCGATATTTCCCATACACACTTGTAGGAGCCAATGGCATGCAATATTTCTTCTCCGTTTGTTTTTTTTTCTCTCGGACCGAGAGTCACCAAGTGTCCTTGAATGCCATTTTCCTGTGAATTTCAACTCGACATAACTCAAAAACCAGAGGTCATATTGACATACCGTTGACTTTGTTGGTCTCCTAGCATGCCATTACCTATAGGGGGGCCTCTCCATTGTGTTTGCATGGCCTAGTGACTTCATTGTGCATCGGTTTCGTAAACTAGGGTTTTGCTCAGTTTTCGTCAATGCAACTCTCGCATTGGTGGGTCAACTCTCCAAAACCCTCTACTATGCCAGTCTTGGTAGTGTTCCCATATTCGGATTGGCCATACACACTTGTCGGAGTCAACGACATTCAATCTTGCTGCTCCGTTTGGTTTTTCGCTCTGAGATCGAGAGTCACCAAGTGTCTGTGAATGATGTTTTCATGCGACTTTCAACTTGACATAACTCAGCATTCGAAGGTCAGATCAAAGAACCATCGATAGTTTCCTAGCATGCCATTACATAGTAACCAATAGACCATATACCTACACTACAACAAAGAAACTAGAGTTTCATGAATTACAACTAGAAACACATAATTGTATGAATTAGAAGTAAAAGATCATACATGAATTACAAGTATATATCCAATTAGGGATTCATGTATTGAAATAAATTCCCATACATAGAGATGATGTGTTATTTTATTTTATCTTATGTAGAACCACTTAGACCATAGGGCCTAAGCTATAAGAGAAAATAAAAAAAAATAGGGTTTCATGAACTACAAACCATAAACCTAAAAACTAGGGTTTATAAATTTACACATCTAACTACAAACTAGGGTTTTATGAAGTAGAAATTCACATATATAGAGATCATGTGCTATGTTTGTCTCACTTATGTATAAATACTTAAGCCATATAGATAATCTACATGCACAAATAGAAAAAAACTAGGGTTTCATGAACTACAAACCACAAACCTAAAAAAGAAGGATTACAAATTTACACATACATCTACAAACTAGGACCATATACTTGCGTAAATATACTTAGACCATATACCTACTCTATAAGAACAAATGTCAAGAAATTTAGGGTTTCTTGAACTATAAACCACAAACTTAAAATCTAGGGTTCAAAAATTTAGACATAGAACTACAAACTACGGTTTATGAACTCATTAGGTTTATATCATTATATTTATTAGTCTCACTCAACTAGAAACTAGTAGACCATATAATTTGGGTGATTGCGGATAACATTGGATGCAATTTTCCTGTCAATTATGCATGTGGTTGAAGCATGTTAGTTGTCTTGATGGGAAATTATCATCATATCGTACAAATTCAACCTATTTTGCAACCGAAATACATTGACATAGACCCCAATCAATCGAATTTTCATGAAGATAGGACTGTCAAACTAATAATGATTCCCATCCAAGTTAGAATGGTTTCCTCGTTAGGGTTAAATTTTCCCCATTGATTAACATCAACATGTGCAATTTGTGCATGATAAACCATAAAGAGTATTTCATTTGATTAGTCTATAAAGAATATGTGACATATGACTACAGTCCTCGGCATGCTCATATAAAAAAAAGTTACTTCATAGGAGGTCATAAGAGATGGTTAGGTAGGGTTGGTGTTAGGGTTTCCCTCCTAGGTTTAGGGTTTCCTCATTGATTCTAAACCCTAGGTTATGCATGCTAACCCCAAAACACCGTTTGGGTTAGGGTTTCCTTATTGATTATAAATCCTAGGTTATGCATGCTAACCTTTAAAATTCAATTAGGGTTAGGGTTTCTTGGTTGATTCTAAACCCTAGGTTATACATGCTAACCCTTAAACTTCAGTTAGCCTATGCCAAAGCAACAAGTACAAGAGATCATTAAAATTGCAAGTGCTCAACAATAACATAGAAAATATGTATGTATTCAATGAGAGTAAGTAATGTCAACTTCATCTTCAAATGATATGAATTGCCAAAATTATCAAAATCAATGTTTTCCAAGTAGATGTAACAAATGCAAGCCAACAATAGTCATGTTCAATATGATTCTCATCTCATCAATACTATGAAATTTCCAGTCAATCAAATGTTAAGAGAGGATCATTCCAATATCAATTTCTATCTTGCAAAATGAGACAATAATTACAATGTAAATACCAAAGGCAAACAAGTGCTTTCTATTCCAATTTGCACAATGAATAATACTGTCAAACCAATGATAACTTTCAGCCAAGTATGAGTGTCCAAAAATTTTATTTCCAGTCAAAGTAAAGATGCAATAGCTATGTCAATTTCAAGTTTGCAATTAGGAAGACAGTGGTTAGGTAAATGCAAGTGGACTACAAGTATTGTCAATTCCAACTTGGTCAATGAAAGGGGTTTTCAAACTAAATTTTTATTTTGTCCTGTCGATGAGTCACTGCATCCAGTTATTCCCATATTCGCAACTTTTATCTTGACACTAGGTATTTCTGTGTTGTTGTGCTTCTCTAGTAGGGTTTGGTTCTCGTTCTACTTCCTTTCTTGGGTTTTTTTAGCAACGCTTCCTAAGAGTAGTTCTATTTTGTTGCGCCTTTCTAGTAGGGTTTGGCTTGTTTTCTGTTTCTTTTTTTCTAGGTTTCTTGCAGCATTTCTTTTGGCTTGATAGGCTAGCTACATTTTCCATTAGAGGAAATTTCAACTCAAAATGGGCCTTTTAACTTTTATTCAAATTCCATGTCATCATGTGTTAGCCAATGAAATTGATTTAAATTTGAAATACCGTATAGGCCTTCAACACTTTTTTAATATAAATTTGGGGATAGGTATCATAAAAAAAACTACTTTTTTTGTTTGTATTTTTTACATATCTCCCTATGTTTTTACTCAAATTTCGAGCGAGAGAGCTCGTTGGATGCGGAATTTAATTCCACATCCAACGAGCTATCCCGATCGAAATTTGAGTAAAAACACAGGGAGATATGTCAAAAATACAAACAAAAAAGTAGTTTTTTTCTTTTCTTCCTCCAAAATTAATAAATATTATTTTATTATTTTAACTATTATTTTATTAGTTCATTTTAGGAGGCCCATTTTGAGTTGAAATTTCCTCTAATGCCTTTGATCATTGATGCCTTTGTTGGGGGTTATTTCATTTCTTATGTTTCGAGGTACGGTGAGCTGATGCCTCGTGGTGGTTTCAAGCTCGCTTTTGTTTTTGTTTTATTAATTGTCAGTCTCATTATCGTGCAAGTTCCCCATAGGCAGTCTACCACATGGAGTTCCTCCCCTACTCTGGGGGACTAGTACCAACCATGTTCAAAAAGTGGGAATTGAGATTTTAACTGTTGTTCCTTCATCTCTACCCTTTAGGCACACTTTCTGTTTTGATTTTGTTTGATAGTTTTTATGGGTTATGTTGGTTTTCTCCTCTCGCATGACTTTTTTATGTTTTTTTGGTGTTTCTTGTCACCTGGCACTCATTAGTGCCCACGTCACTTGTTTTTTTTGTCTATTGGCACTCATTGTCACCCTGTTTCACGTGGTTGACTTCTGGGGTGTCCTCTGTCTCTTTGGGCACTCGAGTTTTTTGTTTTCCTTGAGATTTCAAGGGTTTGTCCTTGTTTCTATTGTCGTCAGGTTCTTTTATCCCTTTTGTAAACGGTCCTCACTTTTTTGCCGACCTGGTCTGCTTTTGCCACTTTTGCACGTTGTGGAACTTGGGGCTCCTCTGTCTCTTAGGTGAATGACATTCTTCCTCTCAAGTTCTTATCACTTCCTCTTCTTGGGCCTATCCTTTTGGGCTTGATGGGTCTAGGTATTGACCATTTCTATCCTCTTGTTTTGTTTGATTCTCTCTACCTATTAGGATTTCTCGTTTCCTGAGTTTCCTGTGGACTGGTGTATCCTTCTAGCAGGTGTGTCGGGACACCTACCAAACTTTTTTTCCTGTCTTTGTTTTCAGACGACTTCATGGAAAAGGATGTGAGAGTTCCACAGGAACCTTCTCACTCTCACAGGAGAAGGAAGTCAAAGGGTATCAAATCACATGAGGGAAAGTATCGCTTTATGCTCGGGCATGATATTTATATGGACCGGGTTGAGTCCCTCTGCACCCGAGCTCTGGTGGGTAGGATGGAATATTGTCACTTGGGTAAAAAGGAATGGGTCAAGTGGGAAAATGAACACTAGAAGCTGTTTCTTACTTACATACCCACCATCAGTCTTCTCTCAAAAGGCTGGATCGTCTTCATGTTTTTGGAATCAGATCACACTTCTGTCATCTTAGACTCTCTGTGGAGAATTGGGAAGGGATCCCTGGTTTTGGGAAGATGGCATGCTCATTTGGGTGAAAAAAAGCTACCTCTAGGTTCTTCTACCCTCACTGCCTTTCCCCCTCTGGAGCAAAGGTATCCTTGAAGGCATTGCCAATACCATCGACATATTTTTTGTAGTTGATGACGATTATCATCTCATTTACGACAAAAGGATGGCAAGGGTTCTTATTGAACTGGATATCTCTTCTGTACTTCCGGTAGAGGTTGAAATCCTTTGTAAGGAGCACCTATTTGATGAGAGTCTGGAGTATCTCCATCTACCTTTCTGTTGCAGCCAATGCCATGATATTGGGCACTTGCGCAGATCCTGTCCTGTCCTCCTCCAGGGATCTGATAGCTTGAGCAGGGATGGGTCACTTTCTCCTGTGTCCCAGCTTTCTCCCATAATTGATTCCGCTATGGCCCATCCGAAGACAGGTATTTACTCTCAAGCTCTCTCTCTTTTTATCAAAGTTACAGACTCGATGCTTGAAGCTTTGGATGTTTTATATTCTGGTATCCCCCTTAGCAATTCTCCTTGCTAAGAATTTCTCTCTGACCCCCCCTTGGTAACTTCTTCAGAGTCCCCTCCCTCTCAATCACCTCCCTGCACCACTGCTTCTCCTCTTTTGGGTCCCTCACCCTTGGACTCTGTCCTCCCATCCACCTTGGATGTCCCTCCTTTACTCTCCTACAATGATTTTCCTCCTCTCCCTTGTCCTGTATCTATGGATACCCAAGTCCCCTTACCTCTCAACCCATGTTCATCCCCTTCCTTCTCAGATCCCTCCCTTCAGAAATCCCTGTCCATCTTTTCTGCAAAAACCCCTATCTCTCCCTCTACCTTACCTCTAAACTCCATTCGCTTTGAAAATGTTACAGTTAGGAAAAATAAAAAGGAAAAGCCAATCCCACTTAGGCTAAAGCTTCCTGACAACCCACCTTACACCCCTCTTTCTTTGCGTATTAAAAATGCTATGAGAGGCATCTCTGGAAATCTTTCTCGGGGACTTAGAGCATCGTGTCCACACCCAGATGTCTCTTTATGAATATTTTATCCCTCAATGTCTATGGTCTAGGAGGCACGACCAAACAAAGTTGCCTTCGCTCGTTTCTTCTTTCGCTTTCTCCTGATTTGATTAAGTTTCAAGAAATGATGTGCAATACTTACCCGACCCTCCTAGCTTTCCCTAAACTCATGCCAAACTAGGAATTTTGTGCCACGAATGCCTCGGGCCTCTTGGGGGGGTTTCTCACTACCTAGAACCGTATTTTTGTCAGATGCCTTGCCTTTGAAATGGTTGCAGAGATTCTTGTCAAGGCTAGGTTCTGTGGTGCCTCATCACCCTTGGAAATCCTCAATTGCTATGGCCCCTACCGCAATTGAGAGAACTTTTGGAATAATGCTTTGACCGGTGGCTTACTTAATACACCAAATATGATTCTTGTAGATGACTTAAACTTGACTCTGAATGCTGCTGATATTTGGGGAAAAAAATATTCAATTGATCCTCTTGGGCCTTACTTCAAACATGTTTTTTTCTCGGTAGACCTTGTCGATATAGCCCCGTCGTATGCAGGTCCCGCCTGGGGAAATTGGAGGACTGGGATGATGGGATAAGTAAGAGGCTCGATCATTTTTTTTTATTCTCCTCTTTGATCCCTAAAATTCATAGACATCAGGTGTGGGCACACCCCTCGGATATCTCAAACCATTTCCCCATTTGTCTTGAGAGGAAAACATGTGAGGGGGCCCATAACTATCCCTTCAAATTAAATAGATCTTGGCTTCTTGATTCGGATTTCACTCATATGGTCAAGAGGGTGTGGCCTAATCTAATGCCCATAGATGTTGATGATGATATGGGGTTATTATCACCCAATCTCAGAATGCTCAAAGGAGAGGTAAAGTCCTGGATCAAACAAAAAACTGCTAAAATGGATAAGGAATATCTCAGCCTAGATGATGACATCAGTACTCTTTTGACTTCCTCCACCTTGGGCATTCTTTCTCAAGATAATCAGAAGACTCTGATTGAACTCAGGATGAAGAAGAAAATCATTTTGGATCATAGACTGCTTACCTGGAAGCTTAAGAGTAGATCCCTTTGGGCTGTACAAGGTGATTCTAACACTAAATTTTTTAATGCCTTAGCATCAGGCCGTATAAATCAGAACTCTATCTGGGATTTAAAATATGAGGAGGAGAACTAGGTGGATGATGAGGCTGGCCTAAAGACTCTGGGTATCAGACACTTCTCCTAGATCTTCAAAGATGACGACCGGTCCTGTATTTTGGCTCAGCTCAAAGTTATCATGATTTTTCCTTCTATGCTATCCATTGAGGAGGCTAGTTTTTTAATTGAGGAAGCTTATTTGGTGGAGATAGAGGGGGGCATAAAATATTTCAAAAAGGACAAGAGTCCTGGGCCAAATGGTTGGCAAGTATAATTCTTCCTCAATTTCTTTGATTTGCTTGGTGGGGAATTACTAAAAGTGGTGGAATGCTCTAGGATATTTGGAAGGATCACTCCTTCATTAAACTCCACCTTCCTTGCCCTGATTCCCAAGAAGGAAAATCCTGTTTCTTTTGCTGATTTCAGACCCATCTCTTTGTGTAATTTGGCATACAAGCTCATTTCAAAATTTATAGCTCTTAGGTTAAAACCCCACTTGGATTCCCATATTTCTCAGGAACAGTTTGGATTTCTCAAAAACAAGCAAATTATCGAACCCATTGGTATCACTTAGGAGATTATACATACTATCAAGACAAAAAATAAAATTTCCCTTATCCTAAAGCTTGAATTGGTAAAATCCTTTGATAGAGTCAATTGGTCTTTTCTTAGACTTATCCTGCTTTAGATTGGGGTTCCTCTCTAAGGGGTAAATTAGATAATGGGTTGCTTGTCATCAGCAAACTTTGCTGTGCCGGTAAATGGAACTCCTTCAAATTTTTTCTGTGCCTCCAGGGGCACAAGACAAGGTTGTCCCTTATCTCCCCTTCTGTTCACTCTCGTCATTGAAGGTCTTAGTATTTTGATTAAGGATGCCAAGGTAAATGGAATTATAAGAGGTATAAAAATTTATTCATCTCTTTCTCTTACTCACCTCTTATTCATGGATGATGTAATAATTTTGGGTACTAGAACCCTTGTTGAATGGATAGCTTTTGAGGTCATTTTGAACACCTTTTACAAGGCTTCAGGGAGGAGCATTAGTGTAGAAAAATAACGGTTTCTCTTTAACAACATTGAAGAGGGCCATCTTCTCAATATAGCCCGGGTTTTACCTTACAAGATGGAACATATTACAAAAGGATTTAAGTATCTTGGTTAGTTCATTAAACCTCTGGGGTATAAGGTGAAAGATTGGCTTTGGCTAATTCAAAATTTTGAAAGAAGGATAAACCACTGGTCCCATAAATGCCTCTCTTTGGGTGGTAGACTGTTACTTATACAAGATGTTTTATCTGGACTACCCATGTACTAGTTGGCACTTGCACCTTTACCTGTCTCTGTTCTGGTAAAACTCATAAGGTTAATCTTTTCTTTATTGTGGGGCTCCTCGAGGGAAAATAACAAGTACCACCTGGTTAACTGGAAGCGCCATTCATGGCCAAAAGAGGCAAGTGGCTGGGGTATTAAAAATATTTCTTGGTTCAGTATTTCCCTGAGATTAAAAAACCTCTTGTTGGTCCTACATGGCAATGGTATTTGGCACCAAGTTATTATCAACAAGTATTTAAAGAATAGAACATTGGTGTCATGGCTTAGGGAAAAAAACTTTGTGGTTCGTGGTTCTTCCATTTTCTGGAATGGGTTCATTAGTACCCTTTCTTGGCTCAGGAAATGAGTGGAATGGCATGTTGGAAATGGATAGGATGTCCTTGTAGGAGCAGACCCAATTAATGGCACTCCTTCTACCTCTCATCTCCCATTTGGCCTTTGGGAATATCTTGAGGATTTTGGTATCACATCACTGCACCAAGAACATAATTCTTTTCCAGGACTACATGGATATTGGTATACAGCTGAGGACTTGGATATCGGTGGAAATTGGAAAGAAGATTGGGATGAATATATGAGGGGTCTAGAAAAAGGTAGAATCCATCTCAATTCTAATGCAGACTCTTTAGTATGGGCACACAACAAAAAAAATGGAAATGTTTTGACGACCTTGGTTTACAATCTGATTGTTCATTCATCCTCTCCCCTAACCTGTAGTAAGGTTTTTCCATTATATGGTGCTGCAAAATTCCTTTGAAAATTCACTACTTCATTTGGCTGGCTTTAAGAAACAAGATTCTGACTTGGGAAAAATATTTAGAAAAAAGGTTGGATTGGGCCTGGTATCTGTGCACTTTGTAAGATGGGTGAGGACTATGTCTAGCATTTGTTTATTTCCTGGTCCTTTATTGAAACTGTGCATGAATGTCTCTGTGAACATTTTCACTATCAGCTCCCTTCTCCGATTAACTCACTCAGCTTGTTCTTGGAAATATGGTTTGGAGAGTATTCTAGACACTTGGATTGTAGCTACCTTCCTTTCTTTATTTTTTGGTGCATCTGGAAAGGCTGCAACCTCTGTATATTTGAAGGAAAAATTCCATCATTCCTTGGAATGATTCACCAGATTGAATACTTCACCCAGTTGTATCCAGTGGAAAGATAAAAGAACAAAAAACTCAGGATTGTTGGACCTGTCCCAACTCTGGTTTATCCCTGTGGCTTCTTTGATGGGGAAACTACTGATTACATGGGTGGAGTGGGTTTTTTTTTGGCTCTGAATGAGTCCCACACTTTTGAGTTTGCAATGGGGGTACGTATTTGTACAAATACTAAAGAAGAACTTTTGGCTCTTTGGGCTTTGTTGTCTGTGGCAAACATCATGGGGATCCCACTGCTGAATATTTTTGGGGACTCAGTAGTTATCATTAACCAGGAAAACCTTCATGCTTCATTAGATCCTCCTTATTTGAGTCAATGGTGTATGGACACCAGAATACTGATATCTTGCTTTTCATTCCTGTCCTTCAACCATACATATTGAGCACACAATCAGCTTGCAAACAGGTTATCAAAAAATCCCAATATTTGGCTCCTAGATGTGGCTCCTTCTCTGAGTTTATTGATGGAAATTTTTTCATGACTAATACCTTTCAACTGTTTTGAGCATGGTGTAGGAGCATTGATTCTTCTTTTTTTAGCACCTTTTACATGGGCTTTTATAGTTTATTTGGAGCAGGCTTTTTCTGATCTCATTTTCTGCACATCTGGTATCCTCGATATGTAAGATTGTTTGGGAAGGTCTTGAAATTGGAGACTTCTTGTATCAGGGTCTTTGAAATAACTTCAGTCTATATGAGAGATGTTCTACTTCCCTCTCCATTGCTTACTCAAATTGTTGAGACTGTGCTCTAGCTGCATGCTTGAATCAGCATACTCTCTATGTATTTTCTCAGAAGTGCCCCACTAGTAGGAATGTATTTAAGACGTCATTTGATTCATTAATTAATAACAAGGTCAATCTTTTTTCTTCTGAAAAAAAAAACAATACATATAAATGTATTGGTTATGAATTGTCCTCTTTTGTATTCAATAGAATGAGTTGGCGTGCTCCCATTTAGTTGTCAGATATTAAGTTTGGGGGCTGGACTGATCGGGCCTCCAACTTTGGCAGGGCTGGTATTCGACCCCTTTTACATCCAAAAACAAATTGAAGACTTAAATAAATTATTTTTCATGTAACTTAATAAGTATGGTATGTGGTGTGTTGTTAAAACGTTTTGGCTTGTGGATTGAAGGTTATGGGTTTAATTTTTGTTGAGTGTAACCTAGATTTTTTTTCTTTTCAATTTTGGTCAACTTTGGGGTGACATGTGTCATTTTCTCGTTGGTCTATGTTGTTGTCCAACTCTCTATATTTCGTTGTGTTCCATCACCTGGAAATACCATCACCTCTGAACCAATAGTACTCTACCATGTGTTTCTTTTGGAGTATTTCCACATTAGTGTCGTATAGGCCATGTGGCACCCTTGTAGTAGTGCCACATGGCTCTTTTTTTGCTAACCCTATCAATGAAATCCTTGTTTTTCTAAAAAATCAGATTGGCGTAACTTTCTCGCCCAACGCCCATTTGAGGTGAAACAAACACCATTGGAATCAGATTGATGAGATATACATATTGATGTTAGTTTCAATGAGACTTTTTGAGTTTGCAAAATGACCCATTGAGAGATCCTCTTGAATCAACTACATGTGCTGAAAATGATGTTTATTTTAAATATCATAAAAAAAAATTGTGTTGAAAACATGCACTATTTGGTAACTTGAATTCCTAAAATCACAATATAAAAATTAATAATACTTGCGCTATTTGGGAACTGTAATAATAATATACAAATTAATAATACTTGCACTATTTGGAAACTTGTAATAATAGAAAATGTTATGTTTGAGGTTGCTAATATGGTTTACTTTAATGTTATTCATAATGCAACATTTGAACAATAATAATTTAACAAGCTATGTTACATTTGTTGATTGATATTGGTACATTTATTTATGTTGATTTTCTACATTGCTCAATGATTATGTTGCAATTTGACATTCATAAAGGTTACTTATGGTTGACTATATGCTATTTCTTTAAATACAAAAAATCATTAAATATAAGGATATAATATCATTGTCCCTAAAAAAATAATTAGAAATTGTTTCATCACATATAGTAACATTTTAGCGAGAATTATAATAGATGATGTCATCAAATTTTACAAATAATGAATACCTTGAGCTATTTTTTAAAGACATTTTTCAATTACTATAAGAATAAAAAAGCTTCTCATAATAGAAAAAATTGTTTTAAATATCATAAATAATTATATTATACATTTTATTTATTTATTTTTATTANTCTCTCTCTCTCTCTCTCTCTCTCTCTCTCTCTCTCTATATATATATATATATATATATATATATATATATAACCATTTATCATCATCAATAAATTTTACTCAAACATACAATGAAATTAAATTTTAAAATGATTCCTTCCCATATTCTCGAGAGGAATTTTCTTCTATTTCCTTGGACCCCTTTACATAGTACTATCAAATTTAATGAAGCATTGATTTGTCTATAGTATTAATGCAGGATTGTACAAAAACAAATAATTCATTTAAAACTAGGTGTATGTAGTGCTTGGTGGAGAGGTTTCACTACAAAAAACTATCACACTCAAAGATGGCATGGCTAGCTATACACAACCTACTAAGATGTGAAAGTTTCATCAAGAGGATGATTATTCCCAATATTTCATAAAAATTCTCTAACACCAATAAATTTATCATGTTAATGGAAATATAGAGTCAAAGTTCAAAAGTAATTGGATGGTCCAAGGGAAAAAATATGGCTTTTAGTAATGGGTTGAGGGACCATCTAGGTTTAACCATGGGATAATAGCGCTTGCAACATGGCCCAAATTAGGTCACATCATCATACTTATGGCCTCAAAATTGATAATGAACTTAAACTATATTGCTTTTGTAAATTCCATTGTTAACAAGGCCATAAATTAATGCATTGTAGAGCTCAACATTAGTATTCAATCTCCATAAAGGTAACAAATGTGTCAATTTCTATGTTAAAGTTAACATTATAAAAAGGAATCATAAAATTAAAAAAAAAAAAACATTTTCAAACATTATAACAAAAATGTCAAAATTAATGCAAATATAATTCTTAGCATTATTTCTAACAAAAACATCATAAAATACAAGCATTGAAATATTGATGGAGAAATTAGAGAGCGCCTTAAATTCAGGAATATGATAGCCTTTACATTCACAAAAATAAAATTGAATCATGTAATTTGTTTTCATGGTGTATTTATACGTATACATAAAAGAGAATATGAGTTTGGACAATGACACACAATCATTCCATACAATCATAAATTACTTGATAGACATAAAAAATGTTTCACATCAGAAATTACTTGATAGATAAACCCAAGAAGATTGAAATTAATAAAGGAAATGGAAGGTTGTATACATAAGCAACACAAATGCAAGATTATAATAAATAAAGGAAATGAAAGGTGGTATACATGAGTAACATAAATGCTAAGCATAATATCCTGGAACTAAATAATAGTTCTCTTTATCCACTATATCGGTATTTACTTTACTAATCAATGAAGGGATGTTTTGTTCAATGCTCAAACTGAATCAAAGTACTAAAATGAATTATAAACGTAGACTTTAATCAAGGTACTGAGTAAAATATTGCATATTTTAACGTTGACTAACAATGTGAAAGTCCACCTTTTCATCTCTCATTTATTTTTTAAACAAAAAAAAACATAAAAATAGATTCTCTCCATTTTTATAAAAATGTTTTCCAGTATCTCCATTTTCACATTATCTTTAAATAGGCTATAGAAATCCATCACCAATGAAACTTCAAATACATATAGATATGAATATGCATATTCCAACTATAGGATTTTAAAAAAATATTGTTTGTTATTTTTAATTTATTATGTCCTAAATAAAAAAGATATACATTTTTCATTCTTGCCAAAAATATTTTCTCTCTTAACGACATATAAGTGTCTAAGTATCTAAAATATACAATATAAGTGTCTAAGTATAATATATTCATTAAATTCACGTTGCTATTCCAATGAGAGTATTAGTTGAAATTACAACAAACAATAAATATGATTGAGATCAATGATAATTTGCACTCTAATTAGCTGGTTCGGATCTAGTTGTAACAATACAATAAATTAAATGGTAAACTTTCACACTACAATGAACTAAATGGAAAGAAAGAAAGATCATCTCTAACTATGGAGAATGACATACAATCACACATTACTTGATAGAAAAAAAACATATTTCACACCAGATTGGTTTCTAACCAACTCAAATTGTTTAAACACTGCATCCAATAATCAACTTTCCATTTCCACCGTCATAACCTGAAAAATAAACAATATAATTAGAAAATCAAAGATAAAAATAACAAAATTATATCTCAATATGTAAATGAGAAATAAAATATGTAAATATTACTCTTTGTTGCCACCACCCTCATTATCTTCCTCGGTTGGCATGGTAGCACTATTGTTCTTAAAGACATGTTTAGATCTAGGGTTGTGTATTAATATGAACCATCAATTTATATCCAACACATATGGGTAAAGTAACACTTGGTTGCATTGTTTTTGGAATACATAAGGTTCCTTACTTTTATCCCACATCTTTCTAGAGTTGATACATATCAACCCACTGTTATAATCTTCCTTTACATTTTTCCTGTCGAATGTGTCCCACCACTTTCAACTAAAAATAACACATTATAAAGATGATAATTCCACTTGAATAATCTCATGTATCTTTTTGACATAACCTAACATACCTCCTATCAAGTTTTGATCATGGTGGCTAGCACAAATAGATTGGTCAAACTCGAATTCTACTCCATAGTCTTGTGTAAGACGTCCATCATCAACTTCCTCTATGTGAACATGATTTCCACAAGCCCACATAGATGGGAACAAATTCATCTATAAAAAATTTACAAATAATGGTGTCATATGTCTAATAACCCAACCATTAAATATTAAACATAGATGTTACAATTCAAAGTTTCATCATAAAGTTAGAAATGTAAAGAACGAGAGTATTACTGAGTTACTACACCCGATCCCAATGTTTATCACATCCTCCTCTCATGTGGGTAACGATCAGATGCATCATATTTCTCTCTGATTTTCTCTGCAACCCAATTGTTGAGACAAAACATTGGCATATTATTTTTTGAACAATCTGGAAAAGCCATGCTTCTACCATATAACCATTTGAATTATTTTTTTGTCAAGGTCCCATTTCCTCCTCTTCTCTTGATTCAATGCGACCCACGATTGTTTTTCCTCCGCGTTGTAAACAATGAATTTATTGATGGCATGGATTTCTGAATTCGATGCTATATTCATGGAAACAAAACCACATTCAGTATCTATTGGATCAAATATATATTTTGAAGTTTTTTGTGAATAGTTAATATGTGGAAATGTTCGTTTGCAGTCATTAAGAGAGAAAATATTTATAATTATGGGAAGAGATATAGGTATATATTTTTGGGATATTTATCATGTTCCTTTTTCTATTCGTTTGCAGTCACTACCCTTCCCTTTTGTCCTCATCATATTCATCATCCCAAATCATTGCACCTGTTGTGTGGGTGATTTGCTTCATGTACTCACTAGCATAGTAAAACAACTCATATACTATGTACCGCTTTTCCATACATCCCTCAAGTTTTTTCCATTTGTCAAACAACTCCTTTCAATTTTTTCATGTACCTCTCCAAGAAGTACATCCAACAACATGAGACCACCCTGACTAATTCAAACTCATCAACTAGGCAAATTAGAATATGAACCTACAAGTCCATGATGCTTGTCGACGATTGCTTCTCAAACATACAAACACCATGGAATGTTAGTGATGTAAATATCACTTGATGTGATCAACCATATAAAAGCAGATAGTTTAGATATTGCACATCGTAGGTCATCAGGAAATTCATGGTTCACACACCAACACGTGAACAATGGATAATGAAACTACAAAGTAAACACACAAATTTAATTTTTGACTTGTGTGGTAAAAGATATAATAAAAAATAAAATAAAAAATATTTTTTTGACATTATATGTACCCTTAGAAGGTTGAGATGGCCATGTGATTTCAAAAATGACAATTGATCTTCTACAGTGAAGCAATGCCATAGAGTAGAACCATATAAAGGAGGCACCTTCACACCCAATATGAGTTCCTTTTCTAATTAAAGATAATATTTCTTCAAAATCCATGGGACATCGCATTTTTTAAGTGATGAATATGGGCCAACCTCTACTCTATTTCCTTGTCTTGGCCAATGCTTCTTTTTAATATTTGAAGAAATAAGATGTCTCCTAACAACGAGCTTGTCACTTTTAATATGATATGAGAAACCATAAATAAAATGAAACATTTTTAAATATATGCATGCGACCTAGTAAGTGGACAATCTTAAGATGATGCTAGTATATGATCTCATAAAATATCGATTTATTTTTCATCCGTTTGAGAATTTTCTCAACATAGGTGTCAACAAATTTAGGATCATCGAACATAGGTTCCCCATTTGAATCGAACATTTTTGCGATCTCCTTTTCTTTCTATCTATCATATTCCCTAAGTCATTCAGTTGATGTCATTATTTCAAGCGGTTGGGCTCTCTCTGGTTCACCATCGAAAGTAGATGTTTCTCTTCTATAAGGGTGGTTTTCTGGTCGAAATACTCTAGAGAAGTCATACAGTGGCTTTGGTAGGTCTCTAGACCACCTAGCCTTCATAGAAGGTCCACAACATTTACATCAATGATCAACTTTTGTTACAATACCTGCAATGTTATGGTATACAAAGCATGTTAGTGTTGAATATCAAGTCAACCGCACTAACTTAAATATGCGAATAAATATTTATTTGAATATAAACAAATCAAACAACATATTTACCAAGAAAACTCCTACCCTCGGGAAATCATGTGTGGTGTAGGAGCATACACCATATAACATAAAAATCCTATATGGTGGGATGTGTTTAGATACATCATAGACCTATATCTCTTCCCATAATTACTTCAATTCATCGATCAATGGTTGTAGGTAAATATCCATATTATTGACTTGTGTTATATTAGGCACTATAAGATCCAACATAAGATGTTCATTCTTCATGGAAAAACATGGGGCATATTTTATTGATCACTACTAAATGCCAAACAATATAGTTGGTGTGTGTGATGGAAAATGGCTTGACGCCATCCATGGCCATGCTCAATCAAAGGATTTGTACTCCATCCTTGAATTTATCAAGCCATGTCTCCTCTATATGCTTCATGGATATTGAATCTGTTGGAATTTTCATAAACCCTTCCTCACTTCGGTGGGAGGAATTCCAACCATAAAGAATATCTAATTCTTTGCAATGAAAGAGCCTTCAAATCCTTGGGATGATATGCATGTGCATCAATATTTTATGAGGAGAACCATGTGCTTTAGCCTTGTTTTTCAATTATTTGTACCTATCATGCCCACATTTTGGACATATCTGTTTGTCTGCATATGTGCCTCTATATAAAATATCATCATTGGGACACACATGCATGATATGTACTCAACACCCAAAATTTTCAACATTTGCGTTTCCTCTTCACAAATGTCGGGAAAGACATTATCACTCGGAAGGACCTTATCTTTGAATAACCTACAATTGGTGGGAAATATAAATGTGCAATGTCATTTAATGTTCATAAAATAAACCATTTTCAGTGTTGATTGTGTGACACAATTCCTCAAAATATAACGTAGTTGATGGTCAATTACCTCAAAAGTTCCTAGAAACATGCGTCTGACATGCCATACATTGATTTCAAGTTGCAGAGTAACATTGTTGTCCACAACTATGTATACTTTAATTAATCAGGTCCAAAGAGAGGGGTAGTGGAAGTCAATTTAAGGCTTTAAAATAAGGTTTCAGTGACATGAGTGGCATCCCCTTGCTCATTGTCCTAGAATGTATGTAACAACATTACATACATGGCACTCGTTTGTCGTAATAACTCATCCATACCAACCTCTACTTAAATGCCTCCATTTCCAACATGTGAAGAACTTATACTAGTATTGTAGGAATTCCTAGTTGGTGATTCTGGACATAGTGGAAATTGAATAGGTGGTGATTCAACCATGCTTGGTATGATTCCTCTCCAAGTTGCACTATTTTTTTATCCTTCTATCGATTGAAATTGTACTGGGGTGCAATAGAAGATGGTAGAGAAGTTACTCATAATCAGAATCTCAATTCAAAAATATTGAACATTACATCGATGATGTTAGTAAGCACAATGTAGTTGGTTTGATCCAACATTATACAAAAGAATTATTATAGAAGCATGAAAATCATTTCCATTAGAATTATTTCACAAAAGCACGAGAATCATTTCCAATAGTCCCCTACTTTAGCCATAAATCAAACAATTTAGAAATTAAATTAACAATTTATAAAACATAATTTCAAAATGACCAATACAGTAACATGAATGCCATTGAAAATTAACAAATACAATTAATCGAATAAGAGTGTTGTATCTAATGCTAGCAATTCAGGTAGTGCATTTCATGAGTATGTGTGTGAGATTTTGGCCTGAAAATTAAACATATGGTAATGGTGTGATCAAATATCCTTGAGTGTATGATGAACCACATGAGGCGTTCAGGGAAAGTGCCCTATTTTGGTCATAAAACAAACAATTTATAAAATAAAATTTAAAACTAAGCAATACATTAACATGAATCCCATTGAAAATTGACAAATACAATTAATCAATGTTTTTTTTGTCTTACGCCCTAAGGGGTTGTCTAAGGGTAATCCAAATGCAAGGAGTATCTAATGAGAGGCTGGTGATCTACAAAAGTTATAGTTTATTAACAACTCATCATCAAGAGTCAAACTATGTATTGCATGCACAACGGAAAAATATTGATGCTTTCCTTTTCATAAAGATTTTGTGGTCATTGAAGTGTTCCTCAAATGAACAATCTGTAGAAAATAAAGAGCACCCAGAGATATTTATGAAACCTACAATGTTCCCATGATTACATGGACAACCATCTAGATATAACATGTTCTTTCTGTTAAAGTTTCCAGAAACATAATAATTCACACACATAATATACATGAAAATGTTATGCTTATATTTAACAATATTCAAGTAATCCGTTTGACAATAGATAACACTCCAAACTGTCATAAGTGCAACTGACTATTTGGGAGGAATGAGTACATGTGAAACGATAAGAAACCAAATCTTTGAAACATATATATTAGACTTGGTAATCATAAAATTCTTACCACAAAAGGAGAATTTGGTTCCAACATTAGGCACAAGTAGAGAAGATGATCAACCACCATACAAAGCATAGTTGTAATAATTTTGATATTTACTTTGCAAATTCATCAGTAGGTAGAAAAATCATTTCTACCATCCAAGCATTGGATGGACCTTGGTGTTTACTTGGAAAATTTTTCTCTCAAGTCATGCAAATTTTTGGATCTTCTAGTAGAGATGTGTTGGGTGGCATTCATATCATACATTGGATCACTAGAAATTTCTGTTGATTAAATATGAGAAACAGGTTTGTCAATTTAGGATGAGCCACGGTTGTTTTGGATTCCAACTATTCCAAAAATGAGAATACAAAACCTTTCCTATGTGCCTTTTCTATATCACCTATTGGAATTTTTGTTGCAGTAGGGGGCATTAGACTATTAAAATTGGGTAATTGGTCATTGTTGTAATGGGTGAGTGTGACATGCCGAGAGTTCTCCTTCAACCATTGACATTTGAATAACCACATACGATTGGGGTGTCATAAAATATATCTACATCATGATGAATTACCTTCGATGACCCAGCTTGAAGATGACATGCTACAGTTGGTAGGGTAAAGTAATTTCCTATCTTCATCTATGAATTGTTTGTGGTATCTTGCTCCTAATAAGAGCATACAACGTTTTAAAACTGGTGGAATATATTTTGCATCCAAACTCAATCATGAATTGGGATCCTACAATATAAAATAAATTGATCTAAATATTCACATGGATAAGTGTTATAGACAAAATTGGCACTTCTCCGTATGTGATGACACTTACATGTTTTGGTCGCATGATGAAACTTCATGAAATTATTGTTACTCTCCCAAAGGAAATTCATTGGATGGAAGATCCATATTTGGTACTTTTGTAACATCGCCTTACCTCTTTCTTGGTTCATTGGATGCTTAGGAAGTAGATGAACAAGTTTTTAGACCAAGTCACCTCGTGAAAACCCCTATAAAAACCTTAAAAATGCATTTTCCCCCAAAAGTCCTTTTGCACATGGTACACTAGCAATTTTTACTTTGCAAATGCATTGTTAGTGTTCCACTAGTGTGTTACATGTGACTTTCCTTTGGTACACTAACGTGTACCTAAAAAATGTCTAAAAATATATAGAAAAACTTGAGTTTTAGGTGGTTTTGGAATTGCCTCATCTATTGTAACTACTCCATCCTTGAACCTATCCTCTCCATTTAGTATATAAGAGAGGGAGAGGGAACCATGAAGGAGGAATTAGACTTTAGTATTGTTATGCTTCTAGAATTTTGATTCCCATCCCCCTCAATTATTCCCTAGTTGCCATCTAGATTTGT
Source organism: Pseudotsuga menziesii (assembly GCA_001517045.1). Lineage (NCBI taxonomy): Eukaryota > Viridiplantae > Streptophyta > Pinopsida > Pinales > Pinaceae > Pseudotsuga > Pseudotsuga menziesii. The sequence continues at coordinate 65,401 of LPNX010611562.1, read as the reverse complement.
TGTAGAGCTTGGAGGTTTGGATTCTTGGAGGAGATAAGTAGGAGATACAAATTGAAGGTTTCATGAGGTTCCTTGAATGATGCGAAGGTATAATTTATGCTTGCTTCATTTATTAATAAATATTTGACATTCCTCCCTTTCCAAATCACTATGTATGTCTCAAGTTTTGATTATATGTTGATTCTTATGAGATTAGGGTTTCATATTCTTATGAATATCAATGCTTTATATGTAGTCAAATTGGTTTGAGGAAGGATTGAAGTTTTTTTGTAGGTCCCTTGATTGGAGAGGAAAAGGAAGACTCAAGGAAAGGCTTGGATCAATCTTCAATTTGTAAGGTACAAACCCTTCTAATCCTTGAATATTTTATTATTCACAGTATTTGCAGAACTTTAGATGTCTACCTATAACCCTAGTACATTGGTGGCCTCACCCCATCCATAGGGACACTTTCCCTAACAAAAGAATTGGCGACTCCACTGGGGAGAAGCCTATCTTCTTTGGGGTCTCCTAATATATTTTTCCACTGTCTTTCAAGTTCTGACTCTTGCTTTGAGGTTAGGAAGAATCATTGAGTAATTATAAACACTCTCCTTGTTGTTTTGGGAGTGGATTTCATTTTTTTGCACCTTTTACTACCCACAAGCTTGTGCTAGTGCACATAGTAGCATATTTCCCATATACAAACAACTGTTGAGTTCTTCAACCTGCATTTTAAATGCTACTATCACTACTATGAACTAGTGTGTCCTTACTCTTAGTGATTTTTTCACTTTTAGGGATGTTCTGGAGGGGTTTGGTTGCAGTTTTTGGAGTCTTTGTTGTTCCTAGGTATGTGTAGGACCACTTGAAAGTGGTGTATTCTCTTGTGAGTGAGATTAAATTGATTTTTAAATCCATTTTGAAGCATTTGGGCTTGTATCTTTCTTTGTGCTTGGCCTCCTTGCTTGACATGGACTAATATTGCATGGTGTTGATCAACCTCTATTAGTAGGTATAGACTAAACTTGGAAGCCATATGATCCTTGTATTACTCAATCATTTTGGTCAAAATCCTTATGCCAAGGAAGTTTGCTTGGTATCTTATGCAAGTATTGCTTCCAAGAGAGGTCTTGTCAAACCTTAGGTCTGTCCAACAAAATGTTTTGTCGATATAGTACATAAGTTCATTTGATTTGTCTTTACATCATATGCATGTACTTTTTTATAATTTAATTTTCGTTATTCATTTTAAAAGAAAAATTAAAATGAACAAGTCTTTGCTTTATAATCATTTATGCGAGCATCATTAGTGTTTAGTGCATTTGCACATCTCTGTTTTTTGAAAAGAAGAAAAAAATATTTCATTTGTGGTGTGCATTTTAAGTTTTGAAAAGAAAAAGAGATGTAAAAGCATTGTATTTTGAACCCCTTTTGCATTTGCAATGTCATTTCTCATTTCAAGTCAAAAACATTATTATTTTCATCACCGCTACCTTTCTGAGTAATCAAGAGCCCTTAAAAATAACGTTGATAGTTAAAATATATTAGTAAGTTTTCTTTTTAGGGACGACACACACTGGTCTAGGATAGTTTTTTGGGTTAAGGATTATCTCTAAACTACCAAAAAATATTAAAATAAAACATGGTGTCCTTTCTTTTAGTAAATCCATCCTTACAAAGAGGTGAACCATAAATCTCCTCTCACATAAGATTCAGGAACGAGATCTTTCGATATTGATTTGCAAAGATACCCCTCCACTATGCAATTGAGAATAAATCAGATTTGTTGCACGTATTGGGACTCAATTAGTACCTCCTTTGGCCTCATGTGGTTCCTGTTACTATTCTATTTTTGGGCTTAGCTACCCTGCCCATGCACATCAACCAGACTGATTATTGTTCTATCAGACCCTTTTTGCAATTTTGGTATCCTTAGTGTCTTGACCTCTAGGACTCTACACAAGTGATGGTGGAAGGATATTTTCACATTACCTAGGGAAAACATGAGAGGAAACCTTGCATAACTCTTTGTAAAAGTGGTTGGTGATTCAAACGCTTTCCCCAAAGTGATTGTATTGTGGACCCTTGGTAACTGTACTCCCCCCAAAAACACATAGAGAACACCACTAGAAACAAATCCTAAGTATATTGACCAAGAAATAAAATACAATCACTTTACTAAGGATTCATTCATGTTGTGGGAATTCAACCTACCTCTATGAGTGATATTAGACCCAATCACTCATCCTCTTCCATTCATGTTGGGGGAACTACCCAACCTCTGGAGGTCATGCTGGGAGAAAATAGTCATCCAATGTAAGTCATATTGACATTATTGGGAAAACCAAACGTATAGGATGCAAACTTAAGTTCACTTGCAAAGAATATCACCTTACCCATTATTAGTATTATTAATCCTCCCTTGTCCAATTTGGTCATATGTCTAAATCAGGAGTCATGTCTAAATCGGGAGTCCATCCAGTATATTTTTAGTCACTAGCACCATTGGGTCCACTTGGCCTAATTAGGGCACATGTTTCAGTTACTAAAGTGTGGGGAACACTAATTGAGCCTAATGCCACTGATTGCACTTGCATGCATTGGTTTAGGAGCCTTCTAGATCAATCCCTACAATTTAGGAGCCACTGGGAGTGCCAAAACCAACCAAGGTTAGTTGAGTTGAGTTGGTGACTAGTCAAGCTAAGTTAGGAGTCAGTTACATTTAGTTCTAGTCCTCTACATTCAGTTAGCGCTAGGTTTTCATGGCTACATGTAGGAGGGGCGAATTTCTCACCTACTAGAGTCAATTAGCCTTAGTCAACATTGAATGTAACACTTGAGTTGTGTTTTATAACTCCGATGAACTCCGATGATGATTTAGACAAGGTCAGTTAACCATTGAGTCCTCCAATAATGATTTAGACAAGGTCTTAGTTATCTACATTTAAGTAGAGTGTAATGATTAGAATTTCGTCACATGGATTCGAATTGCTTGTGGCTATTTAGCCATTGTACTTCATTGTAATTATTATCTAATTACTTTTGATTAATGAAAGCATTCACTGTTGCAAGCCATTTTTGCGTTGTTTCATTCTTCAATTGCTGAGTAAATTGTGTGATCTATTTTGTGAGTTGTGTGTTTGTCTACAGATCTATGTGCTCAATTTATATGGTATCAAAGCCTCGGTGCACAGGGCACCTCTCCTCCTCAGATCTCCAGTTGGATCATTTTTTTGAGCAATTTGCTCCATTTCTACTCTGCACCAGAGGCAGAAGGTTTACCACTTAATAAACCAAGTTAAGGAATTGCTGATCAAGCTTGCTTGATCAATTATGCTGGGTGTGATGAAAACTTGAAATGTGCAGGTAGTAAATATTACTTTGTATGTTTGATTGTTTAACAGGTTATCATCTCTTCTCATAGCATTCACTACAAGCATCCCTTTCTTTTCAGTGCATTATCTACAACAACTCAGTCCTCCTTACTGCAAAATGGCTCATTAAATAGAGCCTCTCTCCCCCTTCAACTATCACCAGTGGAAGGAAGATCTGTAGGTACTGCTCTGCACCAAGAAGCTCTTCAAACTTACAGAAGAAATAGAGGCAGTGCTAGTTTTAAATCATGACAAAGAAAAGTACTGGAACATGCTTGATGAAGCTCATGGATACTTATTCTCCTCAATTTCTTGAGATCTTCGATTCCACATCCAAGGATTAAATACTCCTAAGGATATTTGGGACAAGCTTGCCTCCTTATTTGATAAGCATGATGAGATGAGGGTCCATCAGCTAGAAAATGATCTGATCACTCTTAATCCATCCAACTTCGAATCATTGAATGAATTCTTCACAAAGTTCAAGAACCTGATATATCAGTTGAAGCAATGAAAAGTGGAGAAGGATGAATATCAGCTCATCCTTGCCATTCTCACAAAGCTCAATGTAGACTACTCAGTCTTTGTATCAGCCTTCCAAATAGTAAGGCTCACTACTCCAAATTGGAACATTCCCACTCTTGATGCCTTCATCCAATCTCTCACTTTTGAGAATGATAAATTGATCCAAATAGGGATCATTCGATCTCCCAAAGATCAAGCTCTGTTTGCAAGAGGAGATAAGTTAGAGAATGACAAAGGGAAGCAAAGAGATGGGTCTCCTGTGAAGAAAGAGAAATCAAAGGAGCCTTCAGGTTTGAAGAGAAGCAAGAAGAATGGCAAAGGAAAGGTCCTCTGCTCTTACCGTGGAAGGGGCTTTCATTCAGAAAGCTTTTGTATGAGTATAGAACTTGATGAAATGGCTCTTATTTTGAAGAAACATAACATTTATGCACCTTCTAGTGCAAGGAAAGATGACTCTGAAGAATAAGATGAAGAATACCAAAGGAAAGGCCATGCACTAAAGCCTTGCTACTCATCAGCACATGTCTTCCTCATTGATTCTGGATCTTCCAACCATATGGCTTCACCTAGAGAATCATTCTCTTCTTTCAATCCTTTGATGGTCCTAGTATTCATATGGGCAATAACAATAAAGTCCAAACAAAAGGGAAGGGCTCTGCCAAGATTGAACATGGAAGGTTCAAAGATGCGCTATTTGTTCCCTCCCTATATTCAAACTTGTTATCTATCTATTAGATGATCCATACTGGATCTCCAAAGTGAGTGATATTTGGTCCTAACTCAGTGGAGATCATAGATATCTCTACTGGGAACATCATAGTGAAGGGTGTTGAAAATCATGCCTCAAAAGCATATGAGTTCTCGCATTTCATGCTTCCTTAAGAACCAGTGCACTCTCAGCAGCCACTTGCAAGGGAATGTAAACTCATTGCATATACTTCTTTTGCAGATTCTACTAGTATTGCAGATCCATATTTATTAGTTTATGAGATTGAGATTCGGGGTGATTCATATCTAGATTCAGTCCCTACTTCCAAACTGGAATCTAGGGAGATGACTGGAAACCCACCTGACACTCAGAAAGGAAAGACCCTTGCGCTATGCCATGTAATATTACCTCCTTCAGAGAGATGCAATAGAATCCCTGTAAGATGCTACATGGCAAGGGCTCGGTCTCACTACATTCAGAAGAATAGATGTCATCATACACCTCTTCATCCAGCAAGAGACAAAGGTTACATTCCTCCTTCCTTCCATCATCAATTTTGGAGAAGAAGGAGAATTATACATGATAGGCCCCATAATAACTATGCATAGCACACCATGCATGTTGCTTCTCTACCTCACAAAGATGAAGATTGAAACAACATATTTTCAAGTTTTTCAAACTTGAGAACTGATTCTACCTACTTAGATAGAGGGGGGGATTTTTTCCCATGTGGTTTTTGCCCCAACACCTTGTATTAAGCAATTACTTTATTTTACTTGATATAATGGGTGACCTATGGTCTTAGTTACCAGGGCCCATAGATTGTCCAAGTTAGAATTCAGGGGGGGTATTAGGATTATTAATCCTCCCTTATCCAATTTGGTCATATATCTAAATCAGGAGTCATGTCTAAATTGGGATTCCATCCAGTCTATTTTTAGTCACTAGCACCATTGGGTCCACTTGGCCTAATTAGGGCACATGTTTCAATTACTAAATTGTGGGGAACACTAATTGAGGCCTACTGCCACTGATTGCACTTGCATGCATCAGTTTAGGAGCCACTAGGAGTGTTGAAACCAACCAAGGTCAGTTGAGTTGAGTTGGTGACTATTCAAGCTAAGTTATGAGTTAGTTACATTTAGTTCTAGACCTCTACATTCAATTAGCACTAGGTTTGCATGAATGCATGCAGGAGGGGTGCATTTCTCACCTACCACATTCAGTTAGCCTTAGTCAACACTGAATGTAGCACTTGAGTTGTGTTTTAGAACTTCGATGAACTCTGGTGATGATTTAGACAAGGTCAATTAACCATTGAGTCCTTCGATAATGATTTAGACAAGGTCTTAGTTACCTACAGTCAAGTAGAGTGTAATAATTCGAATTTACTCATGTGGATTCGAATTGCTTGTGGCTATTTAGCCATTGTACTTCATTGTAATTATTATCTAATTACTTTTGATTAATGAAAGCATTCACAGTTGCAAGCCATTTTTGCACTATTTCATTCTTCAATTGCTGAGTAAATTGTGTGATCTATTTTATGAGTTGTGTGTTTGTCTACAGATCTATGTGCTCAATTTATACCCATTTGTTCCCTACTATTGAAGAAGTTGAAAGAGTGTGGTCAGATTTTCAAGGACATTATTCTCCTCAAAAAATTATGATTTCCCAACAAACTATTTAACCTTCAGTTGATTAAGTGGCTGAACCAATCCAAGCTTTGGTCAATCCCACTCTTCCTTTGGAGAGTGACATTCATCAATTGGTTTAACCAATGCAATATTTGGTCATCCCACTCTCCCTTTGGAGAGTGACCCACATGAGGTGTTTGAACCAATGCAATATTTGGTCAATCACACTCTTCCTTCGAAGAGTGACATGCATCAAGTGGTTGAACCAATGCAATATTTGGTCAATCCCACTCTTACTTTGGAGAGTGACCAAAATCAAGTGGTTGAGTCGATGCAATATTTGATCAATACCACTCTTCCTTTGGGGAGTGAGTTGTTTTCTAGTCATGTTTTCTTCATTACCAGTTCATAAATTTATGGAAAAAGGGGCACTAATTCATTTTGAATTAACCCCCGCTAAGCCCTCAGATTGCTTCCTTTGATTGGAATAGTCTATCTGAGCCATGCCTTCCTTCTGTTGCACCTTTTCAAATAAAGGTCCAAGTTGAACACTACATGGTTGCTCATTTTATTGTAGATGAAGGATCCTATGTTAGTATTTTATCCACGCATTCTTCGAGAGGTATGCGATCTCCTAGCCTCGTGTTGACTGTTAATCAACCATTGGCCTTTGATAGAAGACCTAGTAAAACTTTGGGATTTCTTACTCATACACATGTTACTTTATGTGGGAAGACTATATTAGTTGATTTTATGGTTAGAAATAACCCTTAGACTTCAATATTCTCCTCGGGCATGATTATGTATATTTTCTAAATGTTGTGGTCTCTACAATCTTTCGTGCGATGTATTTTCCTCATAATGGAAGAATTATCACTGTCAATTAGCTAGAATTTATTGATCCCTCTCATTACCCAACTTTAGACCAAGTATATCCTTTGTCAATTCCTAGTGTTTTGAGAGACACAACCCATCACGGGTGAATTATGTGGCCTCATATCCATCGTTTCCGATTTCTACTGAGAATAATCCTCTATATTCATGCTTACCTTCTTGCCCATGGTCCTAGCATTTGATCAGGTGATCTATCCAATGGGTAAATTGGAGCCTTCCCTCTGACCTATTGATCGAACTTAATGTTCAGACATTTTTTTTACCTAGGATGGTCTACTTCCTTCAGATTAAGTCTTCCTAGAGTCTATGATGCAATCTGACATTCTTTTGGATGTTGGCTCAATTATGGTTAGATCCATCCCTGAATTTTTTTTTATTCTTATCTTTCTAATGATCAATCCTTAGACATTGGCCCTTTTAAGTCTTTTGACTCTTCCATTGAGCAACAAGTCAGTGATCCTGATGAGTTTGATTCTGGTTGTAGAATTTTCAACTCCCATGATGTTGAGTTTTCTCCTACAGACTCCATCGCCCCTATCAACTTTAGCTTTCCTCTTGAGGTTGATATTAGCGATTGTAAATACATGGGTCTTGGCACTATAAAGTATTTGTTGGTTATCTCTTCCTTGACCAGGGATGATTTTAAGGAACCATATTGATTTGAAAGTGTAAAAATGTTGGCGAATATTACCAATTCTTAAAATGCCAACTATAAAATGTTTGGCGATATTTTTCAAAACAGATTTTAATTTCCAAGGATTTTATATCATTTATATAATAATTTGATGATTTTTAGGGTGAAAAATTTTTACCCCATCAAAATTGGGCGAAACAGGGCTTCAAAAAATGCAAAATGGTGAATTTTTTTTTGGAGAAAAACATGGAAAAATATTCCATGGGCTAAATTTCGCCCCTAAAATTATCCCTATCCTTGACTATGCCTTTTTTTGAAGATACAAAGTCAAATGTTTCTACTAAAGTGACCTGTATCTGATCTCTTCTTCTGAATATGATCTTGATACTGTTGTTTCTTGGAGATAGGATTCTTAGTTGGATTCATGACTACTTATTGGTCCCATTTTTAAATTCAAGTTATAACCACATTTGTATATACATTGATCACGCTTATGAGCCTGATGATGGTTTCCATACTTTTAGCTCGTTATATAAGCCATCATCTCTGCTCTCATCATCGCTCATCCTTGTATCATTTTCCCATTGCAACTTGAAATTCTTTACCAGAAAGAGATGCTCCCCGAGTGTCCTTATCTTGCTCATGTTCCTTGCACTATGCTTAGGTATCTTCCTTGTGCTTAGAACTAGTTCTGCATGCCTATGACACTCGTCTCCTATATTTTAGAGCATTCTTCCATATTTATTTCAAGCTTTTTGAAAATAGTAAGAAGTGACTCCATGAGTTGAATTTGATGGGCTCATTAAAAATTTACGAGAAAGGTATATGGACTTGTCTTTAAGCTCTTATTAGAATCATTAAATATTACAAGGTTGTCGAGTTCACCTATCCCTTCAAACTCGTTAAAGGAAGTGAAGGAACATCCACGTTGGTATAAGTTTACCCATTTTTTGGACCATGTGGATTACTTAAGAGAAAGAAATACTTAGTTCATTATGGCTAGAAGAGTATTCCCAAATATAGGTTTATCTCTCTTTCATGATTGAGAGACTAAACTTACGAAAAATGAACCCTTTTGAGCTGAATTTATATTTTTCGTGCTTTCGTTTAAAATGTGAAATTATTTTTTAGCATTCTTTGTGTTATTATCATGTTCATTAAATATCATGGAAAAGGCATCGATTTTACTATTTGTTTCCCCATACTCACAAATCCATGGAACAACACAAATGATATTGATTTCCTTCACACTAATTAAACAAAAAATTTATACTTGTTCTCGAAGGAGCATCTGTATGGTGATAACTTAACCCTTTTACGGACCTCGTGGACTAACTATGAAAAAGGAACAACTTAGTTCTCTTGAGCTAAGAGAGTTCTCCTCTAGATTGTTTAATACATTTTTGAACTTTGGAGACTAAATTTATGAAACAATTTCCCTCTTAGATTCTTCTTTGGCATTTTTCAGACTCTCAAATTGTGAAAACACCACCGAGCATCCACTAATTCAGTCTTGTAAAATCCATGGATCAAATATTTATGAATAATTCTTCTCTCTCTTCTTCGAAATTGCTTAAAAAATGAAGAAGGTCTCGAGTTTTCTTTCTTGGACTCGTTAAACTTATAAAATAAGGATATCTAAAAAGAGAAAGGAACGTTTGTTCCAATCTCTTTTTATATCATGGAAACAAGGCTTGTCTCCTTGAACAAAGCACCAGTTTACGTCTATCAATAGTTGGGTTCTATTTTTTGGCCTTAGGATTAATCTTGATCTCATATTTATTACTCCTCTAGTTGGTTACTCTTCCAGTCATAAGGATAATATGTGAATGTCTTATACATTGCAAATTTGTATCGTTGGTCCCTTTTGTATCTAAAAGCTTCCCGAGTCACTAGTGTGTCATTATCACTATTCAAGGATAAATCTTATGTCGACCATTCTGTAGGTTCCTTGAATTTATATGTCAGACACTCCATGGTATAAGTTCATTACATATCCTTTTTTCAAATATTTTTCCCATTTCCAAATCAAAGTCTTTAATTTTCCTCATGTTGGATGATGGAGGATAGCGTAATGCTTCCCTTCCAACATATCTCTTCCTATCGACTTCAAATCATCTTGCTATGGGAATGAGATTTAGAGTTTATGACAGTACCTTGAGGATTGTAGTCATCAGTGGTAGTTTCCCTTGCTATTCGATAGTGGGAATACATTAATGTTTCCTACTCGATGGATTATTTAGGTGTTCGACTTCAAGACCATTTATTCACACATGTTAGAATTTAATAGGTACCTTGGGTAACATTTTCATTACTGGTGGTTTTCCTCGCATTTGTTAACGGTTTTCATCGATGATAGGTAATCAAACAATTTGCTCTGTGTTCATCTTCAACTCCTCTATTCACATGGTTAGGATTCATACCTTTGGGTGGTTTGGATCGAAGACCTTGGGCCAAAACTAACATCATCATATTTTTCTATTACCCGACTTGTGTAAGACCTTGTCAGACCTCATATAACATTTGTTGAGACATAAATCCACCTTGTGTTCTTATGGCTATGATCAATTATTGAGCATGGATCCACATTGTTCATTTGTGGCCATGCCTCCTATAGATTTTACATGGCTCCTTTTTACATATTGTGTGACCGTGATATTTACATGAGTTATACACATATTGTATATTCCTTGTATATTTATGGTGATCATTTGTACATGGACATGTATGTCCCAGAGATCATATTGTTTGAAATTTTTACTTTCTTTCATGTACTTTCATTTGAGCCTACGGTCTTGGTTTCTTCAGATTCTTTAAATCAATAACCCAATCATTTTTTATTTATAATGTATTTCATCTATCATATTACCCTCTAACCTCATACATTATGGGGCATCTGTTATAAACAAAATTAACAGTTCTCCATACGTGACGACACTTATATGTTTTGGTTGCATGATGACACTTCATGAACTTATTGTCGCTCACCCAAAGGACATTTAATGGATGGAAGAGCCATGTTTGGGAATTATGCATACTCTCCTTACCTCTTTATTGGTTTATTTGATTCTTAGGAAGCAAATGAACAATATTGTAGACCAAGTCACCTCATGAAATCTCCTAGAAAAACCCTAAAAAATGCATTTTCCCTAAAAAATCCCCTTGCACATGGTCCACTAGCATTTTTTTACCTTACAAACATGTCTTATTACTATTCCACTAGCGTGTTACATGTGTATTTATTTTTTTCCACTAGCATGTACCTCAAAATTTCCTAAAAATATATAAAAATCTTGAGTTTTGGGTGGTTTGGGTGGCTTTGGAACTGTCTCCTTGGTTGTAACTACTCTATCCTTGAACCTATATTGTCCATTTACTATATAATAGAGGGAGAGGGAAACAATATGGAGGACATATCCTTTAGTATTGTTATTCTAGCATAATTTTGACTCTGATCCCCCTCACCTATTCCCTAGTTTCCAACTACCTTTGTTGCAGAGCTTGGAGGTTAGGATTCTTGGAGGAGAGAAGCAAGAGATTGTTGGGATTATTATTAATCCTCCATTTGACCATAGTATAATTTTTTATTTTCCTATCTTAGGAGGTCTTCATCATTGCACTAGTGAATGAGGGACACACCTAGGGGACATATTCCACTTACTGCACCTTATTGCATGAGTTTAGGATCCCTAGGGACCAATCCCTATAATTTAGGAACCCACTCTGAGTGTCATGAACATTCTCCTTTAGTTGACCTTGGTAGGTAATAAGTTATGTTCAGTTATGCTCCAGTTTCTATCATTTAGATCACAATCAGTTATCCTAGTTCCAATTTGCATGATTTAAGGGAGCGTGGGAAACTTTATTCACCTACCCACATTAGTTAACTGATTGTAGACTAAGTTAGTTATCTACACAGGGGATTCACCTTGTTGAGCAATATCTTATCACGTTCATTCATAAATGGGGGGTTTTAATTGTGAAAAATAAGATCAAAATATTGTAGGTATTGGTGGGGGTGAGGAGAAGCGTATAAGGGATTTATAGGTATCGGGGAATATAAAATGGGTTTCTTGTAAAAATAAGGAACATATCGTAAAAATAGGGTTTTTAAATTAGAAATATGTATTGGGAGGGGGGATCAACAATACGATTTTTGTAGGTAATTATCAATATCTATTGAAATTAGGGGTATTACTTAATATCCCATGAATGAAGGTGCTATGACATGGATTCACTGAGTGAACACCCCGTGGTTATCGGGAGTTTCATCAGTGAGGTCCAGTGGTGATTTTCCCACATTGAGTTAGCTCTGGAGTCAGTCTCAGTTTGTATATTCGAATCATATCTTAGGCATTCGAATTCTCCTATATGTTAGCCAGTGTATTCCATATTATTTACTGATTCATGGATATAATCATATTATTCCAATTGTGTCTCTATGTGTGTATAATTTTTCCATGAGTAATTTATTATTCTATGCTAACTCTTCTCTCTCATCTGCAGTTCATGCAGGCTTATGATCCTATTCTTCATATAATTTAACATGGTATTAGAGCGGGTATCCATGCATTCCCAGAACCTCAAAAAATTCCATTTATGCACCAAAATAAATTTAGTGTCCACATAATTCCTGGAATAATTGCATTGCTCCCTCTGGATTATGTCTATAAAAGTCTATCCAAGTGTGATGTACTAATAGAAAGTGCACATGTCCAAGTGAAGGGTGTTTGAGCTAAATTAATTCCAATTGATTTGTTTTACAATGTTTTTGCAGGTACATTCAAATATTTCTTGAAGAATTGTTGATCAATATAGCTGTGAAATGGAGAATTCAATATCGCTCACTCCCAGAATCCTTACACCCTTTAATTACCTTGATTGGAGGGAAGACATGGATATTTCCTTGGGAAACAAAGGTTTATATAGGATTACCATGGGTAGAGTAGTCGAACCGCAACATTATATTGAAAAATAAAAGCATCTAGATAGGGTTGATGAAACCTTTGTATACATGTGCATCCACATCTCCAAGGATTTATTGTTCCACCTTGATGGAATCAAGACCGCGAAAAGAAGTATGGGATAAGATCGAATCCTTGTTTGGAAAATAGGATGAGATGCGTGGCCATATCCTGGAGAATGAGTTGATAGAACTACAACCCAGTAACTTTGACACAATACAATTATTCTTCACTAAATTCAAATAATTGGTCATGCAATGAAGGATTGAGAAGAAGGATGAGCAATTAGTGATCTCTATACTGAGAAAACTTGGCCCAAAATTATCAATGTTTGTCTCTTATTTTCACTCTGGGAGACTGACTAATCCTAATTAATGAACATAATCCCTTGATTCCTTCATAGAGTCTCTTATCCAAGAATAAGACAAGCTGATACAGATGAGAGCTCTCACATCCTCTCAAAATCAAGCTCTCTTAGATGGTGAGACAAGGAATTCATAAGCAAGAAGGAAGCGGAAAGGTAAAGAGAAAATAAACATTAAATTTGATCCTAAAGATGATTTTGATCCATCAGATGAAGCCTAAGGCTCTAGGAAGCAAGAAAATCAAAGGTATGACAAGGGAAAGTGTTCTTACTGTAAGAAAGGAAACCATACAGATAAGTATTGTATGAATGAGAATATTAATTAGATGGAAAAAATCCTTGAGAAACACAATATTTCCCTTCCTGAAGGCACAAGGAAGACTAAATCTGGAGAAAAGACTGAATATCATGATGAGAGATGCCATGTACTGAAGGATAGTTGTTCAAAATCACATGCCTTCCTCATTGATTATGGAGCCTCCAATCATATGATTGCATCCATAGAATCATTCTCTTAATTACAACTTACTGATGGTCCACGTATTCATATGGGTGATGCCACTCAAATTCAAGCTGAAGGAAAGGGTTCAATCAAGTTAAAACATGGAGTGCCCAAATATGTACACTATGCTCCTTCTTTAGCTGCAAATTTGTTATTTGTATGACAAATGACACATACTGTCCCACCAAAGCAAGCCGTATTTGGTCCCAACTTAGTGGATATATCAGATATCTCAACTAGGTATATTATAGCAAAGGGTGTTGAAAACCATGCATCTAAGGCATATGAATTGTCACACTTTCCATCATACTCAAATACAGTATAGTCTCACCTGTCATTTGAAAGGGGAGGTAAAACAATTCTACCTACTCCTTTTACATATGATAATAATTCCAATATTGTTTCATATTCATAATCCAAATAATAGGACCGAGTTGAATCAATTGATTAAATTGAAGATGAAGTTCATAGTGATCTAGATCCAAATCTAGTCCCTACTCCCAATCCTACACCTAAATGGGAACAAAATGTTATTGAGGCAGTTGGGAACATGAATGGAGAGCCATCTGACATAAGGAGAACAATATCCTAGTTTGAGAAAGAGAACCTTTTGCTATGTCAAGCAAGTTCACTTCCTTCATTGAGATGTAAAAAGATCCTAGTGAGATGCTACATGATAGCAAGGACTAATCAAAAACCCTGCCCAGAGAAGAACAAATTGGATCATGTCACTCTTCCTCTAGAAAGAAGAGACATATGAAGCATTCCTTCTCCTATTTATCATCTAATTGGAAGAATATGGATAGGTTCACATGCGTAGTCCCAGGATACTAGTTCACACAAGGACCATCATACTACCTCACTACACCACAAAGATGCAGGTTGCAGAAATATTTTCACGAGTTTTTTATTGAAGAAGAAATTTTCTCTTAATATGAAAACTTGATCCTGATTTTCCTGCTTATTTTGAGGGGGGGGGGTCCCATGAGGTTTTCCCCATTTCCTCGGTTTTTTAGCAGTTATTATTTTTCATTTAAATTGTATGGGTGACCTTTGATCTTAGTTGTCAGGGCCCAGGTTTTCCAAAGTTAGGATTAAGGGGGGGTGTTGGGATTATTATTAATCCTCCCTTTGACCACATAGTCTAATTGTCTATTTTCCTATATTAGGAGGTATTCATCACTCCACTAGTACATCAGGGACACACCTAGGGGAAATTTTCCACTTACTGCACTTGATTGCATGAGTTTAGGAGCCCCATGGACCAATATTTAAAATTTAGGAACCCACTCCGAGTGCCACCAACAGTCTTCTTTGTTTGACCTTGGTAGGTAATCAATTATGTTCAGTTATGCTCTAGTTACTATAAGTTAGAGCACAATCAGTTAACCTAGTGCCATTTTTCATGATTGAAGGGAGTGTCTATCCCTTTTTTCACCTACCCTCATTAGTTAAATAATTGTAGACTAAGTTAGTTATCTAGATTTTCATCAGTGAGTTCCAGTGGTGATTTTCCCACAGGGAGTTAGCTCTGGAGTCAGTCTGAGTTGGTAGATTTAAATTTTATATTAGGCATTTGAATTATCCTATATGTACAACCATCGTATTCCATATTATTTACTGATTCATGAATATAATCATATTATTCCAATTTTGTCTCTATGTGTGTATAGTTTTTCCATGAATTGATTAGTCTATGCTAATTATTCTCTCTCTTTTGGAGCCTTCTCTTCTCATTTGAATTCATGCAGTATGATGATCATATGCTTCATATAATTTAACAGAGATCCATATTGAATGTTTCATGAGGTGCCTTGAATAATGAGAAGGTATATTTTGTACTTGCTTCATTGATTAATAAATATTTGACATTCTTCCCTTTCAAAATCAATGTCCATGTCTCAAATTTTGATTATATGTTGATGCTTATGATATTAAGGTTTCACATTATTTTGAAAATAAATGCTTTATATGTAGTCAAACTGCTTTGAGGAAGGTTTGAAGTTGTTTTGTAGGTCCCTTGATTAGGGATCAAGATGAGGACTCAAGGAAAGGCTTGGATCAATCTTCAGTTTGCAAGGTGTAAACCCTCCTAACCCCTGAAATTTTTCTTATTCAATGTATTTACAGATCTTTAGATGTATTCCTGTAACCCTAGCATGTTGGTGGCCTCACACCAACCTTATGAATACTTTCCCTAACAACAATAAGTTACATAAATTAGAATAGATAGTCAAAATCTAAATAAAATATGAACTTACTAGAAATGGAAAGGGAGAACTAGTCAAACTTTGAACAATATGGAATGAGGTGGAATATGAAGAATCGGTCATATGATACTATAACCTTTTATCCCTACATTTGAACTAACACAACAATCAATATATGTATTTATAGTCCTAAAATGTTTTTGAGAACCATATTACAATCTAACTTCCAATATAGTTTGGAAACCATTTTGTTAGAATAAGGTGAGTTTAGGAAACGTATATATACTATGAAATATTGTAACTTGTGTGGTTGAATCCTAAAAGAATATATGAAATTTTAAGTTCAACTAGTGCACCAAGTCTACAACAACCGCATCTTCACAACTTTAACATACATATGCACTAGGTGGCATCACAAAGAATGAACTATATGTCAACATTTGCAAAAACCTTATTAAAATAAAATATCTACTATATTTGATAGTAGATATTTATCAATGTTTTTTACAAAAATATTCTTATTTGCGTGTTTAGTATAAACACGAGCATCGAGGCATCTTATTTTGAATACACACTGAAACATGATATATGTTTCTTAATTTTTTATTTTTTTATATTATATGGTTATACAATTCCACATTAAACATTAAACACAAAGGTGTGGTTATGTCATATACATACTGGTGCAACATAACCTTAAGTGCACTGTAATGCCGAAGACCAAAATTAAAAAAACCATACAAGACATTTTTTCCCTAAACTGAAAAAAGGGGAGGGAATTTTAATTTTAAAAACTAATTCAAAAAGGTGTTTAAAAGTTAAAATCCAAAACATTATTTCATTCTTTTTTCCAAAATTTCAAGGCGAGAGTTTTGGAAGAGAGGCTTAATTTGAAGGATCTTGGAGCAACCGAATTATTCTAAGGATCAAAATTTGTTAGGTATGATGAATAAATAAAAAACCCTACATAGTAGGATTCCAAGTATGTAAAATATTACTGTTGAACTTATTATCTTATTTATATTTGAAGTAAATTTAGGAAAAAAACTTCATAGTTACCTTCAATGTTGCAAGCGTTCATTTCATGTGGCTGCAAAATTTTACATAGGGTTTAAATCCCTCTATTGTTTCATAGTTACGATTTTTCTTGTGGGTTTTAGATTTAATGAGTTTGTGATTTTATATAGAAATTGTTGGGTATGATGGGCCACTTTTTGGGTCAAATCAGAACCCCTATCATCCTTGTATGATGTTTTATTAGTTTTTAAAACATTTCATAAAATATGATTGCATTATTTTTTGTGCGATTTTATAAACTAAATGCACTGGTGTGTTTTGTTGAGTAGTGCACCAATAGTTCTCAGCCTGCCATTATACTCCATCTTCTAAGAAATGCAAACAATATTTCACAGTTTTTGTTTAATTTTGTGAATCTATATCCTCATGCCTGGATGAAATCAAATGTGAAATAAGATTGCAAAATAGAGAGAAGCAATACAGTAAACTGTAATCAATAATTCATGGAAAATTAAACACACACGAGACCAATAACTAGAAGAATAATATTACATCCATTAATCAATATATTATATGAAATACAATGGTATTACAAATAAGAGAATTCAAAGGCCTAATATAGGATTCAAATCTACCAACCTAGACTGACTCTAGAGATAATTCGGTGTGGTAAAATCACCACTAAATATCACTAATGCAACTCTAGATCATTGAATCAGTTCAGTGCCAGTTAACTGTCTCAGTTACGTGAGCAAAGGAACCCTACTTTCCTCAAATCATGCAAAGTGGTTTTAGGATGGATGAGAGTGATCTAACTGATGAAAATCGGAGCATAACTTAACATAATTGAACATCAAATAGGGTCAACTGCTGGAGATTGTTGGTGGCACTCAAAGTGGGTTCCTAAATTATAGAGATTGGTCCTTAGAGCTCCTAAAATAATGCAGAAAGATGCATTGAGTGGTAGGTGGCCTCAGGCGAGTCCCCCATGGAACTAGTGAAGTGTAAATGACCTCCTAAGCTAGGAAAATACAAATATACTATGGTGATCAAGGGAGGATTAATTAATAATCCTAACACCCTAAGTTATTCCTAACTTGAAAAACATGGTCCCTGGAAACTAATACCAAAGGTCACCCATACAATCTAAATGAAAAAAATCACTGCTTAACAACTGAGGAAATGGAGAAAACCTCATGGAAAATCCCCAACCCCCCTCAAAATAAACAGTGTATTTGAGATCAAGCTTTCATATCAAGAGAAAGTTTCTTGAATAAAAAAACTTGTGAAAATATTTATGCAATCTGCATCTTTATGGAGCAGTAATGTAGTGTGATGGTACTTGCATGCACTAGCTTCTTGGTGTTGTACATGTGAATTTCTCCACCTTATTCCAATATAATGACATATAGGAGAATACATTTTTCCTTTGTCTCTTATTTCTATAGGAAAAGTGACATGATCCAATTTGTTCTTTAGTGAGCAGAATTGTTGACCATACGTTACCATCATATAGCATCTATCTATGAGTTTGTAGTAGCTCTCTCAGAGGAGTGTATTTCATTGACATAGTGCAAGGATTTCTTTTTAAATATGAGATCTTCTTCTCCCCATGTTAGATGACTCTCTAGTCATGTTCCTGGTAGCCTCAATAAATTTTTGAGCCCATTTAGGCCTAGGATTGGGAGTAGGGGTTGTATCTGAATCTATATTTGATTGAAGTTCTTCTTCAATTCCATAAAATGATTCAACTTGGTCCTCTTCTTCGAATTCTGAAACTGAAACATTAATGAAAACATTATCATATGCAAAAGGTTTAGGTAGGATGAATTTACCTTCCCTTTCAAATGGAAGCTCAGATGGCACTGGATATGAGTATGACAAAAAGTGTGATAATTCATATGCCTTGGAGGCATGGTTTACAACTTTACAACACCTTTCGCTATAAGCTTCCCAATTGAGATATATGAGATCTACACTAAGTCATGACCAAATACCAGTCACTTTGGTGAGCTAATATGAGTCATCTGGTATAGAGACAAAAAATTCGTTGCTAAGGAGGGAACATATAGTGCATTCTTTAACACTCCATGTGCACTCCATGCTCTAACTTGATTGAACCCTTTCATTTAGCTTGGATTTGAGAGTTATCTCCCTTGTGAATAATTGTACCATCAGTAAGTTGTAATGAAGAGAATGATTATTTGGATACAACCATGTGATTGGAGGCTCTTGAATCAATGAGGAAGGAATGTGATTTTTAAAAACCAACCTTTAGTGCATGGAATCTCTCATCTGGATCTTTAGTCTTGTGTCTAGATTCATCCATCCTTGTTCCTTTAGGAAGGAAAATATTGTGTTGTTTAAGGAGCTTTGACATCCGACCTACTATCCTATTCATACAATATTTCTAGGTATGGTTTCCTTTCTTATAGTAGAAGCACTTTCCCTTGTCAAACCTCCGATGTTTGTCCTTCTTAGAGCCTGCAGATTCATTTGCTGGATCAAACTCTTCCTTAGGATTGAATTCAGTGTTCTTTTTTTTCTTTTCCTTTCTGCTTCCTCCTTGCTTGCACATCCTTTGTCTCAAAATCTAAGAGAGCTTGATTTGGGGAGGATTTGAGGGCTCCCATTTGTATTAGCTTGTCTTGTTCCTATATTAGAGACTCTGTGAAGGCATCAAGGGATGCAATTTTCCAATTAGGAGTAGTCAGTCTCCCATAGTGAAAGGTAAATATGAACAATGAGAATTCTGGGCCAAGTTTTCTCATAATTGAGAGCGCTAATTTCTCATCCTTCTTGTCAATCCCACATTGCTTGCATTGCGTGACCAATGATTTGAATTTTGAGAAAAAATGCTCTATAGTTTTGAATTTACTGAGTTGTATTACTATCAACTCATTCTCCAGGATATGGAACCTCATCTCATCTTATTTTCCAAACATTGATTCAATCTTCTCCCATAATTATTTTGGTGTTCTCAATCCCTCAAGGTGAAAGAGTAACTGTCTGGAGATTTGGATGCACATGAATCCAAATGCTTCATCTGGCTTGTTCAGATACTTCGATTTTTCAAGATGTTGTTGGGGTTTGACCTCTATGCCAATGGTGACCCTGTACAAATCCTTGTTTCACAAGAAAATATGAACATCAACCCTTCAATCAAGATAATAGAACGATGTGAGGATTTTGGGTGTCAAAGCTACTGACTTGTCCATCTTACAACTTCAAGAAACAACTATTTCTTCAGAAAATATTCAATTTACCTGCAAAAACACTTCAATTCGAATCAACCCAATTAAAACACTCTCCACTTCGACATGTGCACTTTCTATGGGTGCATCACACCTGGCTAGACTTATCTAGACAAAGTACAAAGGGAGCAAGGAAAGAGCACCAGGATTTATGTGGAACCCAATTGCTTAAGGTGCATCCATGGAAGTTTTTGAGGTTTGAAGTTGGCCTGGATACCTGCTTTTGTACCATTTTTAATTTTGTGAAGTTGGATCCTCAATCTTGAATGAAATCAAAATGTGAAAGAAGATTGTAGAAGAGAGAGAAGCAATACAATAAACTCTGATCAATAATTCATGGAAAATTAAACAGACATGAGACCAATAATTGGAAGAGTAATCTTACAAACATTAATCAATATATTGTATGCAATACAATGGTGATACAAATAAGATAATTTGAATGGATGAGATATGATTCGAATCTACCAACCTTGACTGAATCCAGAGTTAGCTTGGTGTCGAAAAATCACCACTAGAGCTCACTAATGCAACTCTAGATCAATGAATAAGTTCACAACCAATTAATTGAATGAGTTAGGTGAACAAAGGTGCCCTACTTTCCTCAAATAATGCAAAGTGGCGCTAGGATGACTGAGAGTGATCTAACTGATGGGAATAAGAGAATAATTGAACATAACTATACACTGACTAGGGTCAAATGCTGGAGACTATTGGTGGCACTCATAGTGGGTTCCTAAATTACAGGGATTCATCTGTGGAGCTCCTAAACTCACACATACATGGACATTGAGTGGTATTTGTCCCTCAGGTGAGTCCTCCATGGAACTCGTGAAGTGGAAATGACCTCTTAAGCTAGGAAAAGAAAAATAGACTATGGTGGTTAAGGGAGGATCAATTAATAATCCCAACAATTTTTGGTGCGACAGTATTGGATTGACATACCAGTGCATTTATCTATACAATGCGTCGGTAAAGTTGACCCCACCATTTTTTTCCTACATGCAAAATAAAGTTGTTTGGTTCACAGTGCACCATGTTTGACACAATGCATTGGTGTTTTTTTGTAAGAAACACAACGATGCATTTTACAAACTTAAGTGCACTGATTTCAGACTTTTTTTTTTTCTATATTGGAGTTCTATAATTTATTTGTATGATATATTTAATAACTTCCATATTTAATAGTTCATGTTGTTTATTGATAGAAAATGTATGATAATAGTTTGATGAACAACAATTATAGTTGACATGATGGGAGCACATCCAAAATTACGAAGAAGGAAAGTGCTTTTGAATTTCTGTATTTAAATAATTTGTAAATTTGAGTAATGTATTGGTTAATGTGTGACATGCAGAGCCAAAAAAACGAGGAAGTTGGACAAGATTCTTAGCAATCTAAGTGCATAAAAGCGTGGTGAAGTGCAAAAGAGTGATGAATTGGTCATTAGCTCATTTGGAGTGGTGTTGGAAATTAATACAAGGGGGAAATAATTTTATAAAACTATTGGGGATATAATGGAAAGAACATGTAGACATGATTTTCACTTACAATACATAAATCAATCAAGTGATTCTAAGAATAAGGTCATATGTAAACTATAAGAGGTGTTCCTATAGAAATGGTTAATGAGACTTGTGAGACTTTGCAATAGCAAAAACATACAACAAGAAAAATGAATCATTTAAAAAGTAATATGAGCCTAAACATGTTTATGTAGAAAATGTATCTACTTCAACAAAGCATTCCTTTAATAATTTTAATTATGCTAGATTTATTTTCCATATCAATAGAAAAATAGGTTAATGTCATTTTACATTTTCAGGAAGATTATGAAAATCCCAAAGGATGAACGAGGTGATATGCTAAGTGTGATAGTAGAGATGTCTAAAAAGGTGTACAAGGAGATGGTAAAGGAAATATACATAATTGCATTGAAAAATGAGTAATCTCAATAACAACCTGCTTTAAATGTATCAAATAGTTGAGTTTTTTGGATTATCGTGTACATGTAATTAATTCATTCAAGATTAAATATTAAATTTTAATTGTATCAAATTTTGTGAGTAGTTGTGATTTTTTTATAACAACTCAATATTTCATAGTGGTTGTGATCTTTATATTTATTTATTTATTTTCCCAGTAGCCACATTTGGATGTGTTGAAATATGTGTTAACATACAAAAATGACACATCATCAGAATAATTAACATTGGGTTAAGCAAGGGTTGTGAGTGTATGTTAACCTATCAAAAATTAATTGTAAAATTTGTAAGTGTAAGTGTTCTTTTACTTTTAAATCTATGATTCTTACAAGATATAGAACTTGCATGAAACAAAGTATGGAATGCAATCAATAAAGGAGTATATACTTACTTTAATATTTAAATACTTTTATTTAAAAATTAATATCTTAGTTCTTTTTATATTAAATATATATTTCCCACAATAAATATAAATAACCAAAAAAACTAAAAATACACCTTAAAAAATGTACTAGCTTATTAAAGAATTTTAAATTTACTATAAAAAATAATGCATATTTTACAAACAATTTTTCCCTATATACAATAACATATTAATAATAATAATAATAATTACGAAGTATTTATTTATTTTAATTATGATTTAAACACAAGCCCTCCCCCAGAATCGTTTACTTACATAGATACAATTTAATTTCACAAATATAACTTTATTTTCACGCACCATCTTGATAAAGATGACTGTAACACCAATAAACTTACGAGCATGATGTTTTATAGCGCTTTTGTGTAATATCAGCTTCCTGGCTTTCAAACAAATAATTCCAAAACATACACATGTATAAACTAAATCCATCTCTTTTGGCAGCCATTAATGATATCTGTCCAATTCCACATCTACTATACTCTTACGGAATCTACTATACTCGGACGTAACCTTGTATCAGATCTTGAAACAAATGAAACCTCTACTTAAAAGATACGCAAACATCAGCAGCCTCACTATAACGGCATTACTATTCCTATACCACATGCAGCCCAGATGCCATTACTCATTACTCACAGACAGACTTCTCTGGACATATAGAGCTCTAACGAAGCTCAGGCCGAGAGTCAATGGTGTAGAAAGAAATGGGCTGATCTGAACCTGAAAGAAGACCCGTAGATTCTTCCTCATTCCAGAATCCAAGAGACAAAAGGTTGTCGTTGAAATCCACACGCGATTTCGCCTTTGAATCGATCCAAGACATGAGAAGCAGCATGCGAGCTCTCAGCCTCCCGAGAAACCGTGTAACGATGAAGTGTCTCACTTTTATATGAACCCTGTGAACCCTGATACTCAAACGTACTGCTGTCTTTCGAGGCCGAGGCCGAGGCAGATCCGCCTGCTTCAAGATCCGCTCTATCAATTCCTGGGCAATTCGGTGTTTTCGTTCCTCCAACTGGGCCTGGCCCATCTTCATCTTTTCGTATGATGATTGCTCCCACCCTCTTTTCAATCCAGAGAATGCCCGTATTTTCTTCATATTCCCAAACCCTAAACCTAGAAAATAAAATGCAAGGAAGACTGTTTCGAAATGATACAAATACAAAAAGAACGAACACCATGTGCTAGAGGCGTGCAGGCCAAACCAGGCGATGCTTTTGACAAAATAACGGACAAACATGCGCTTATATGAAAGCTGTTCCCTGTTCCCTGGCATGCGCGCATACTAAGAAATAATTATATCTGCCGACGACCATGGAAACAAAAATAAATAATTGAAAACGTGAAGTGCATCAACCAATGTTGGGCCATCTAAAGCCAGGCAGCGGGTCCACTCCATTCACATTCATTAATCAGTGAGTATATGGAAATATGTATGGAAACTCAGTAACATTTTTTCTATATTTATAGATAGTAAAGATGATAAACCGACTTATGCTTAACTTCATAGAGCTTAACTATATAGAACTTAAGACTTAAACACTTAACTTCCCCAAAACCTAAAAAATTGTGTTCAAATCTTTTCAATTAAACTAACCTTGGAGCTTAATCAATCAACCATGCATACGCATTTGGGTGCACCGCCATTGACACCATGTTTCAATCCATTGACAATCTTGGTACTGGATAATGTAGTAGGTTTGCCTGCACTCAGCTGTCATCACTAAAGGAGCTCAGATTTCTATTTTTTTTTAGGTCAACCCCGGTCAGAGTATCCATCTCTAGCGGGCAGAGGCGTATGGGATCCCCTATCTTTTGATAAGATATTATAAGCAACCACCTAACCTTCCAATCTACCGAAAACAGAGGGCGATGGACACGAATCTTACCTTTTAGCGTTGTTGGCTTTAGTTATTTGGAATCTTTTAATTAAAGGATATAAAGGTTAAAAAGCTTAGTCATGTTTTTCAATATATCGACAAAACAAAATAGTAGGTGCTGGCCTTTTGCCTTTTACTTGCATGCCGACTCGATTGTGTCATAAGTGATCTGATCTGAGCATAGTGCTAGCCCATCTCAAATCTCGTTTGAAGATGACTAATTATTTTGAAAATTGATTCGTTCATTAAATTTGATTAAAAACTATAATAAAATACTAGTAAAAAATAATTTCGTCGCATTTATTGGTGGTTAAGAGATTATAGTAATATTTATTTAGAGATATTTGACTTTGGGTACATGACTTGAAATAATTTTTTATCTTGATTTAAAACTATTTTAATTGACTAGAATTTGTTTTTTTCATACAAAATGAGATAACAAAGTTAACAACATGATAATAAGAATTTATTTTTTATAAAATATTTTAAAGACTTTTATTTTATCTATATATATTAATACTAGTATTTGCATCAAGAGAACCCAAAGATGATGAACATATGGTTTGATATTTTCTAGACTATTTTCAATAGTCTAGAGAGCAATGCCAACTTAATGCTTTTACAAAATAGCAAGTATGAGATATCTTTGCTTTTCAAAAAGAGAGCAATGCCAACTCATCTTAACAATGAACATCACATCACACTAACTAATCTCTTAAAAAAAAGACTCCAATGTGTTGTTATAATTGATGGTGTAACAACTATAAAAAACAAAAACATGTTTGATACGAATCAAAGTATGAAATGAATAATAATAATCCTATGTAGGATTCAACGAAAAAAGTTGGAGTTGGAAACATTTTAGGCCAGCATATGGATTTCAGGTACATGAAGAATGTATCCTCATCCTCTGAAATGGAAATGATTCTTTAGCTTTTGCAAATTGTAAAATTATTTTTGAAACCTTTGCTTTGAGAAATTGTTGAACCTAACTTGGATATAGATGTGCATAGTTGATTGAAGGAACTACACAAGAAACACAAGCAAACACGTTTGAAGAAATTCCAGTTGTTCTTTGATACTTCCAAAGAAAGAAATCCTATTAGAATTGCAATCATACATCAAAATATAAAATGCAATATGAAATACTTGAACACAGTTTTATTTTGTAATAAAAAAATTTATTTGACAAAAAGAAAGAATAATTACTCTAATAATGAAAAACTAGTTAACATAAACCCATGTTTCATAATGAAAACGCTTAAACATGGTCGCACAAATTGAATACGAAACAAGCTTCTACAACTCAAGTGGAATAAACATATTCATCTACAAAACCGTATCATGATATAAATAACAAATATGCTTTGTTCTTCGAATTAAAAAGTTTGTTTTACAAAAAGAAAGAGTAATTACTCTCATAATGAAAAAACAAGTGAAAACAAACCCAATAGAAGAGATAAATATATGCAGATACAAGCTGAATATAGGCATGTTAATGAATGCAATTTATGAAACATGCTCCCATAATTTGAATAAAAAATAAAATGGTACAACTTAACTGGAATAAACATATGCATCTACAAAAAAAATACCTTGATCTAAATAACATATATGATTTAGAGTTCCTAAATTAAATATAATTTGGCAAGTGCTAGCTACTTACTCAAAAAGCCTACTTGTTAAAAATGAGTTGTAGGAGTGAAATTTCAATATCAAGGGTTTGCAACCTCTTTGTGTGAATAATGCCTAGCACATTATAGTCTTTATTATATTGACTAAAATAGATCTTATTTCTTCTCACAGGTGTTACTTGTTCATTTTGGCAAAAAAATTGTATGACTTTTCTATTCTTGGAAAATGATGATCAATTAAAGAATTGAACAAAATATTATAGTCTTAGACTCATAAGATGAAACTCATAAAGAAATCAAAATTTAAACTCTTAGACTTAGAAAAAAAACATAAATTTTCCCTGATGTCAATGTACTATTTTTTAATGTGATTGGCATATAGAAAATTAGTCCTTGCTAAATTGGATTATGTAATAGAAGTGATAATGCTATAAGAAAGTAATTGTGAAGTACTCGAAAGGGGTTAATGCATATATTCTTCATAGATGCTATGAAGTACCTGAAAGGGGTTGATTCATTATTAGATTTGCAACAATTTGACCTTGATCAATACAATGAATTGGAAAATCTCTTAAGGCATACCAAAACTTAACATTCTAAAAAAATGCATACTTAAATGATTGGACTACAAATCAAAAGTTTTGAACAAAAGATATATATCATTTCCCATCCTAACAAACTAAATGTGTTTTCAGAAACATAATTTTTATATTTTAAGTGCTAAAAAAACATGAAAGAAAAGATGAATATCATTACCATGTTTAGAATTGCCTGAATTCCAACTCAATATTTTTGTCTTAGATACGTTTTCAAATATCTTCTTAGATTTTACGAGCTTTCACTATTGAACCTTTCGCGATCTAGGGTTTCAATGGGTTCACTAGGGTTTAAAAGAAAAAAAGTGCAACTTGGGAAGAGGAAATCTAAATCGATATAGGATACAAATTCATGTGAGGATTCTAAAAGACTCGTGAAAGTTTGAGTTATATATTAACTCTAGGAGAGACATTTGTACTGAATGTCATTGAATACTGCGCAATCTCTCTTAAAGTTGGCAACCAATATTAAAATCCTTGAAATCTTCTTTGCATATTAAATTTCTTATAGAGTTACTTCATACTGTTCCATAGCTCCCAAGTGGTAGAAACAAAATGAGAAGTCATTGGTGTAAAAATGTATGGTATTTTCATTGGTTAGGGTATTAATTGAAAGCATTAATATTATGTAAGAGGAATGAACATGGAAGGATTGAAATAGATATTATTGGTTAGTAGTGAATCCGAAGGCCCTCTTTCTTTTATTATTGGCTCTTGCATTTACATACTTTTATAGGGAATGTATGTGCAGTACATTGAGGCTTCCGGGGCTTGCATACATTTGGAGTGTTTATTTGGTTGCATTAGCATTGCTGGATGAGTAAGAAAAAATATAATGCACTGTTTGATGTTATGTCATGCAAATCTATTCTAAATATGTCAAATGGATTTTATCTATAATAGTGTTGATTCCTTGGTTATTAAGGATAATAACAAGGTGAAAAACCTCTATATGTATTCCCCAACTGTTGCAGTCGAAGGAATATCAATCAAACCAATGGTAGTGGAGGAAGCCATGAATGGAGAGTGTTGGTAGCAGGAGAGATTTTCAATTTTTTTTTAAATATGACAGTTTAAGTTCAGTTCATTAGATTGAGGGACCTTGTGCAAGACAAGGTTTCCTATGTTTGCATAGTGAGTGTTGTAAGGTCAGTTGATTAGGAATGTGATAATATAGTGTCAAAAGAGGCATGATAATGAGAATAGGGGAACATAACTAGAAATTGATTTCTTGATTAGGTTTCTGGTAATGCATGGAAAAGGTAACTGATAATCAACCTTTTGAAAAACTGAGATGAGTGGCCCTTGATAGAGCTTGTGGAGTTAATATTTCCTATCTTCACATGGTAAGTGTTATAATCTAGTTTATTGATACTGCAGAGGGAAGGTTCTAAGCTTAGTTGAGCATAGGAAGGTATGGAATATCAATAAATTGGTCCCGCTAAACTCAAATAGAAAAATTCATACATTTATGTGTAAATAACATTTATATGATTGATAGAAAAAGGTGAGCATGCAATTATGTAACACTAGACTAAATAAGAAATTCTAATATTTTCAAAGAAAAGGAAGAATATATGTTACATAAAACATAACCAGATAAAAACATTATTTTAAACTAAAATTAAGCATCTGTCAATTTAAGTTAAAAAGTTCGATAACATGTAAAAGATACATACTTGTGAAATTGAACATGAATCTGCATGTGCTGGAGAACTATGTAAAACATCCATTCCAACAATAACTGTTGGTTTTGAGGATATGTTAGGTGTCCTATTCGTAAATCTCGTTGTCCAAAAAGAGTTGAGGATGA
Organism: Pseudotsuga menziesii; assembly: GCA_001517045.1. NCBI lineage: Eukaryota > Viridiplantae > Streptophyta > Pinopsida > Pinales > Pinaceae > Pseudotsuga > Pseudotsuga menziesii. Next base: position 36,999 of record LPNX010611562.1, on the reverse strand, counting down.
CAACCTAAATGACAAAATAACAATTCCAAAAAGACATTAATATACTTAATAAAGGGGATTTCTTGAAAAATAAAAGGTATACCCACTAAACTTCAAATGTGGGAGCATACCTTCGCATTTATTTTCAAAGGAAAGTTTCTAAAGTACAACTTGTGAGCTTTAACAAGTCTTAAAAAACATTTTTTTATTCCATCCCTCTAACATAAACTCAAATGTTTAACAATGAATCTATGTTCAACTTTGTACTTTTGTGGAATCCCCACAACAGCAAACAAGCATTGCTTTGATTCATAGGTGAGGACATTTACACTTGTTTCTAGGTAATCAAGAATTCCATCTCTGTGACAATCTTAGTATTTTCCCAAAGAGGGTGTGATTTGTTAAAAATATGGTTTTAAGCAGATAAGTAAAAATTATATTATAAAAGACTAGTACTAAAAACAAAATAGTACAGAAGAGAAGTTTAGATATGATCAAGTAAAAGATAATTTTCATATCTTTCAACTTTAACATTTTCAAATATGGCTGAGATAAAATGAAACACACATTAAATAAATGCAAACATAGAATCGACAAAGAAGCAACAATAATAAGAGTAATTAGACAACCGTGTAGTAGCAGTAACAGATCTAATGTGTAACATAAAAAGAGAAGAAAAAGTGTGATAAATTACTTTGTGAATTGGGACCTTCCTTATATTTAGAAATTTAGCTTTNAGAGAGAGAGAGAGAGAGAGAGAGAGAGAGAGAGAGAGAGAGAGAATGTTTCAGGATAGGTTTAGATAGGTAGAGGAATATTAAAGATAGAAATTTAGCCACAATAGTAAAAGGGAGAAAGACACATTATACCATTTCTATTTAAATAAGGGTATCCTCAAAACATAATCCAAATAGAAGTGGAAACCATAATAGCAACTGTCAGGTGTCTTTCATTTTTTGGCAGGTGTTTTTGTTAACTGGGTTTCACACAGGTTTATTTGGTAATGCTCAAGTGTCCTCGGATGATGCAGTTCTGAGGAAATTCCCACGATTTGCAATTGTGTGTCCAATTCATTGCTTGTTTTCATGTGAACCGTGGATGTTATGTTTCTCTTGGCCCATCTGTGAACACTGACAAGTAAGTATAGGCTAGATAAGATTATTGTCATCTTCAAGTGACTATCCTACACACTTATTTGGTTGGATATCCTACAACTTTCCCCATGGGGATTGGAACCTTTGAATACTAGGTGACTACTTAACTATATTTCATGTAGCTATTTCCACGCACGTTTATTTTGTAGTAATTCTGTAAGGTCTTGGTGGTCACTTACAAACAATATTATAACTTAGACCAACAGATGCATCCCTCAACCAACATTTATGGTGGTTCACCATCAAGAATGATGCCCCTCAATTCTCCATAAATGCAACAATACTCCATCAATGAAGCAAGAGGCGTGGTTTCTTTTAGACTTAGACTTGCATCTTAATTTCTCCAGCTACAATTTTTCTTTTTTCATTTTCTGCAACTTATCTTCTGAATATTTCAAAGATCTTTTCAGACTCTTCGATTCACTAGGTTTGTTACACCGCCTTTTCTTTGCACCATCTATAAAAATTATGAGGTAAACATGCTTTGATACATTTTTACTTTGGTTTTATTACTTGAGAGAATTAAACGATGAACACCAGGGTTCAGATAAGTCTCATCTCCCCTAAAGATAGTTAATCTAGGTAGTGGAAATCCCAAAAGATGGAAGATGAAACCCTCAAAACAATGTTAGCAGACACTTGTCAACATTACACAATAGATGGCATCTTCACATGACAAATGGAAGATCCAAAATAGTCAACATGGGCAACATATCTGTTATAGCTGATTTTACCACACATGGTCCCTCTGCAGACTCTTTAGACCCCATGGACTTATATTATCCTTTGACGATCCAATTTCATCCCTTTAAAACCCCTGTTTATTGCTATACGTGAATTTTAATCCCATACTCGCGTGTACACGCGACTTTTGACCTCAAACCCACGTACATTGGGATGTGTGCATAAGTTCGAATCTTTTTGGAGTTTTCCTCATAGGATTCTTAATAACTTGACTATTCGCCTTCCAAATGCCTTGAGAATGCTCGAATTCGACCCTCCATTACCCTCTTGGAGTGCTATATAAGGAATCCTTTGGATACATTGAAGAGGAGGAATTGAAGAGTAAGTAAGCTATAGTCCATTGTTGACATGATTTGCATATACTTGAGTATGCATCCCTTTGTCCCTTTGGAGCACTTTGTGTTCTTCCCAAGCTTGCCTTTTATTTTGAGCTTGCTATCGAGAGATGGAGGATTGAGGTGGTGGAGGACTCAATTTCTTCATTTTGTAGACGTGCCGACAAAGTTTGTCACTATTGTAATCTCTAATTTTATTAATAGAAATATATTTTCCTGTCCAATTATGTGCAATTGAATCTGAATATTTAATCCATGGATATGTTTAATTGTTTATGCATCATTGCATATATATGCTAGAGTAGGTCTAACACACTATTATATAGCATGGTTTTCTTGTTTCCTGTTGTTGAGAGTGAATTGCTAACACAAACATGAATTGGAAAGCTCAATGAGGATCTACTTCAATCGTCCAGAAGAAGGTACAACTTGATATCCCTTAGTGTTAGATGGCTGGTTTCTCTTGCATATTGGGAAATATTGATTTCTAGTGTCAAAGATGTTTGTTGTGGTACACCCCAAGCCGTAGGAAGTTTCTCTCCATAACAATATCTTTTTGACAATTGAATAATAGTTCATGTGTTAGACGTTTTGGAAGAGGGAAAAGAAGAAAATTTCAAATAAGGTCTTGGTGGTAACTTAGAGGGAATATTATAATTTAGACCAATAGTGACATGGCTCAACCAACAATCACCTACTCATTATTAACAACAAAAACTAGAAATTAAATCGTTGTCCTCTGAAAACAATTGAGAAATTAACTGTAGTGTTCACATAGGTCTTGACTCCCATGAAGATAGTAAATCTAGGCCTTTGTTATTTTGACACATGTACTGCGGTTTCTGACACATGATTTTTTTGACCAGGTTTCATGGATTTTTATTTGGTCCCAGTAGGCTGTGGTTGTGGTTTTGTTAACCATGTTTCAATCTTAGGCTTCTCATGGTGGGTGTGAGTGTCCTATGAAATACTATGTGTGCTTCATCCTGACCCATTTCTAAAGTAGTAAGGGACAGCCATGAGACTGGATGGGCATACCCACACCACATCTCTACATAAAGCATGGATGGAACATCTCAAACTCAATGATTTCTATGCAAATTGGGCATACCCCGTACGAAGTTTATTCTCACTAGTTTAGAATTTATGTTATTGATGGAACCTCTAAAATAGTTAACGTGGGAAACAAGTTCTCTTCACAATCCAATAACACTCTATGTGTTACATGTTTTGGAAGAGGAACAAGAATCAAATTTAAAGAGGGATGGGTAGGAATAACAGATCATATAATAAGAGAATGTGGTAGGGTTAAGACAAATGGCTAGGTTTACATTTATAAGGTGGGAGTTAGCACATAGGACCAAGAAATAAGGGTCAACACAAGACAAATCTCAAAGGCCATAAATCACGGATTGATAAACATCTATTTTATAGCAAGATGAAGGATGTAATAATGAGGTGGGGATAGAACCCATTTTATCTCTCTCTCAAATGTACAAGTGTTTAATACACTAATTGAAACTTCTATCATCACCATATAAGGAAGGTCAAAATTAATTTATGGGATCCATTGTTGTAATAATGATAGTACGAAGTGTCAAAATGATGATGTGGATATTTTTTTTTTTCGAACAACATAAAAAAGGATTTGCATTGATAAAAAATTAATAGACCTATTTTCCAAGTGTTGAGATTTATTTAAATGAAAAATAACATGTGTGAAGAGTACAAATTTTTAATTGCAAAAACATACTGAGCTAAAGAGATCATTAGTAGACATGATTATAAAATTTATACAAGTACCTAAGAAAAACAATTTATAGCCATGAACCATCATACACATTTCATTATCGCAAAGGAAAATAAACAATTAATTTATAGCCATGAACCGTCATACACATTTCATTATTGCAAAGGAAAATAAACAATTGAAGATATGAAGAATAGGAAGCACACATTTTTATACAAGCACATGAGAGAAAGTATTTCTAGCCATGAATTAATATACACATTTGATTATTGCACATGGAAAAAAAAACTAAACATGGAAATATAACTAAGCATTAAATTTTTATGCAAAATGTAGGTATACTTGAATTCTGTTCAACAACAACATTCATAACAAAGCATGTTATAGAAAGGTAAAAAAAGAAAAGGGATAAAGACAAATTCAATCCCATCGATAATGTGCAGGTATAATCGATGAGATTTTTAACAATAAAAGAAAAAATGTGGATATATCTACCAAAGCATATTCCACATTAAGAGGTTAAAGCATATAGAGTTAGAAGTTTATGCATTTTCCACCTTTTTTTGATAGATTGTGAAGGTAAATGAAGTACAAAAACCACATTGTGATACCATAAAAAATGGCCATTCTGAAGTGAAGTAACAATAACCATAGGGAACACATTAGTTAATAAGAGTATATAAGAACAAAAGTGAAGGTACAACCAAAAAAAAGTTGACTTAATAGTTTCATAGAAAGAGTTGAAACATGTTATATAGGTATCTAAATCGGGGAGATCAAATATAACAAGTGCAGGAGTATAAGTTGTTAGAAAACAATACACCAAAACATAGCATGGAAGTGTCTAGAATATTAAATTCTAAGAGTTTAGTACAATTCAATCATATATACATAAGGATTGATGGAAATGACAACACCAAGTACGAGAAATGGAGGGACCAAGATGTGGATGTTGTAGTGCAAGATATTTTTCGTATATGTCTGACATCATCTTTTTCATGTAGATGCATAACACATTGAAGAAGTTGCTTCAATTTAGAGAGAAAATTTGTGGTTGAAAAAATGCAAGTAATTAGAAGCACATATGATTATTCAAAGTATGTTGCCATTTGTTGTAATGTTTTTTTGCGCTTGTTTATTTGTTGACAGTAGTATGAAAGTCTGCTCAGGTATGCTAAATCTAACTCTGGTTTGCAATAGGAACAAATAACAAGTTGAAGCATGTTCCTCAATCTAAGGAGAAACTTAATAGTTGGATGAATGTAATTAATTGGAAGCACAAATGATGATTCGAAGCATGTTTCTTTCTCTTGTAATGCTTCCCTATGTTCCTTTATTTTTTGATAGTAGTAGGGCCACATTACAGAAGTGTGCTCAGAAATGCCATAGTTATTTATGTTCTACATTAGGAAAAAAACAACGTATATGAACAATTTCAAAGATTTTGCATGTCATAAGAAATAACAAATATATAGCATATGTCAAGTTGACTTGTAGAGTAATCATAAATGATAACACGGACACGTTGAAACAATAAATGATAACACATCGGAGTAATCATTGTAGAGTGGTAAATAAAAACATTTTATATTTGTTGGAAAAAAGAAGAACATGTGATCAAGTGGTAAATTTGTATGTTGCATTGAAACAATAAATAGTGGAAGATATAAACAAACTATACAGACAAGAACATACATGTTTGTTTGTAGGACAAGAAATATATGTTTGTATTTGTTGTCCTTTTGTAGAAAACTATTCAATAATGGGAAAAAGAGAGATGTCGGCAATATAAAAATTTGTATGGGTGGAAAGTACATTCCTAGAACAAAAAAACACAACTGTTAAGGACAATATGCTTGGAAAGAATTTGAAGCAAGCAAATCTTCCTCTCATTTACTTTGTTGGACGTAGGGATTGTTTTGCTTTCGAGATTATCTAGAAAATGAGAAAGATGGAGATATCAGAAGGATTGAAAGAGATTTATCTCTAGATATTGTAGTGAATGTAAGGCCTTGTCTATCAATGGTCCCAATATCTATTGTTGCATTTTGTAGAGTCATTCCTTGTGCTTTATGGATCATTAAACCCCATGACATATGAAATTGTACATGCCTACATGAACCTCTTGTTATAGGAGGGATGGGAACATAATTTGGATGAAAATCATCCCATGGGGTTCCTTTATAGTGTAGGAATTCAATACCAACAAAGGATGGTAAGGTAGGGGTTGATTGTTGGAGTTGTAGACAATGGAAATGACTTTGTCAAGTGATCTGTTAACAAGGCCTTCTCCAACCCATAAGTTACAAATTAACATGACATGTTGACAAATAGCAAGAAGAACTTTGAAGTCCAACTGTTCATCATCTAAAGATTGATGGACATGTTTATTCCTTTGTTCTGCAAAGCAATGTGCAATTGGCATGTTAAGGTATTTTAACATGTGATTGTTGTGCAATGAAACAAAGCTATTAGTTGCACATGAGAGGGTGGAATGTTGAAATGAACAATTCTATTCATGTGAAAGGGAGTAGGTTGTTCTTTTCATGAAAAATGTCCAATATTCAAGAGTTGGTATTGCATTTCAAAGTTTGAGTAAAAGTTGGTGAAAGGAAAATTGAGAAGGGCTATTTCCTTATTGGCAAAAGATGGTTGAAAGCGTGACAAATGTTTTAAAATTTATCCAAAGGGCATTTCCACGTGATGAGCCTGCATACATGGGAATGTCCTTTATAGGGAATAATTGTCCAAATTAACCAATAAGGATGATGGAACAAACACCAAAGGGGGTTGCACATTGGGAAGGGAAAGCTTTACATAAACAAGCATCAATATAGGTTAACAAATTTGGGTTAATGAAGCTCATTTCATCGATGGGGATGTATTAAATATGGCATAGTTTTTCTTGAAGTTTTAAAAGGGATTGACCTTCAAGAGGATGAATTTCAATAATGGGTATTCGAAGAGAAGAGTGTATTGTAAGTGCATGTATGTTAACGATAGAAACACTAGTTGGAGCAAGGAGATGAAAGGGGGAGACATTGTGGGTAGAGGAATTTTGGTGTGCATATATAAGGAAAGAAATTAGATAAGGCTTGCATGTTATTGCAATACCTTGGATGACCATTTTGAGTGGGGTGGGGTTTGTAGTATTTCCAAAGTGGTAAAGCACAAGGTCAAAGGTTGTGCGTTTTGTGGGAGACAAGGAATCAGGTGAATTGACAAGTGAATTGGTGTATTGGTGTAGTTGGGTGGATAAGAGAATGAATTCAATGAATGATATGGTCATTTCATGCAAATGTGAAGGGATATTGTTGTGTCCAATAATGATTTTTGTCAAAATCGCAATGTCCAAGCATGTTAAGGTTATCAACATGGATGCTGTTTCCAGGGAGAAGTTGAGAAAGGAATTCCCATTCAACCATGTTAGGGGATAAGGGAAAGTAATTTGGATCATTGGTGGAATCATCAGATGGAGGTGTAGAGGGATCTTTTGGTAAGAAATCAACATGAAATATAATGTATGTGTCTTTAATGTGATGCCAATGACAAGTTATTTAAATTTTTTTGTTACCAATATCGTCAAGGAGGGCATGACAAGGTTCGTTAAGGAGAAGTTATGTCTAATGTAATGGTACAAAGGAATCAAAGTCAAAAGGAGGGATGGAAGTGAATTCACGAAAGACTTGAACAATATTGGGAGGAGATATTGGTTTCCATTGTTTTTTTCTATGAGGAGAGAAAGAACAAGAGCGAGCAACTTCAAGAAGGCATTAGAGGAAATTTCAATTTAAAATGGGACTTCAAAATATAATACAAATTGCATGTCATCATGTATTAGCCAATCAAAATGCTTTAAAATTCAAAAAGGGAGCACCTCTTAAACAATTTTTTAATATAAATTTGGGGATAGGTATCATAAAAAAAAACTACTTTTTTGTTCGTATTCTCGGCATATCTCCCTGTGTTTTTACTTAAATTTTGATCGGGGGAGATTGTTAGATACCGAATTTAATTCTGCATCCAACAAGTACCCACTCGGCATACTTTTGACGGGCCCCGCTACCCCAAAAACAAGAAATACCTGAAAAAAGTACCCATTGGGGTAGCGGGGCCCGTCAAAAGTATGCTGAGTGGGTACTCATTGGATGCGGAATTTAATTCTGCATCTAATGAGCTCTCTCGATCGAAATTTGAGGAAAAACATAGGGATATATGTCGAAAATACGAACAAAAAAGTAGTTTTTTCTTTTCTTCCTCCAAAATTAATAAATATTATTTTATTAATTTTCCTTAGGAGGCCCATTTTGAGTTGAAATTTACTCTAATGGTTAGTTTTCCAAGGGAAAGGGGTCTTTGCATGTATCCAAAATGCATGGGGGGGGGGGGGGGGGGGTTGGAGGGGTGTCATTTGGGTCATAAAAAATGCAGCAGAAAACAATTTGGATCATATTCAAGGAAACAAAGGACCGACTGCAAAGGACAAGAGACAGTTTTTGGAGCATGTGGCAATCTTCTTGTGCATTGATGTCTTTATATAAAACTATTTGAGAAAGGAATCTCCTGATTGGTTGAAGTATAGTCCCATCAGTCAGTGTTGCATGTGTGAGTTGAGAAAGAATAGCCCGGTATATTTCTGACTTTTCCTCTTCTTTTGATGCATACTTTGAAATGTATTTGAGGACAACATGCTTACAAAGAATAGGTTGGAAATCAACATTAGCCCTCCATATTGAAAACATGGTTGAGTTGTGAATGTTTAATAGGGAATCATTTCTTGTAGGGTTATATATTTTACATCCATTTGCATCAAAGAACAAAGAAGAGGTAGCTTGTAGGTCAAAGGGGAATCCATAAACACATTTAAGAGACATTCATTTTTTGTGAAGGCAAGAAGATTCTAAACATTTTGTGTGTCTTTAGACACAATTGACAAGTTCTTCGTAGTCATCCAAGTGGTTTTCTGTAAATATGGATGTTGATCCAAGGGAACATGGATCATTTATAATAGAGTGATGGAACCCAAGGGTTTGCATGTGGATGGCATGAGGATTCCATGTTGTAACAAAGTTTTCAAAGTAATATTTTGCATGTTCAAGTGCAACAACATTTCCCCATCCTAGTCTGTCCATATTTGGTGCATTTTCCAACCATATGAAACCATGAATGTGTGTGGACCCCCTATGTTGTCATTCATACCTACATGGGAAAAAATTAACTATGTTAGAAAATAAGATTTTGAAGTGGTGAACATGAAGAGAAGGATAGGAAGTATGAGTTATTATAGACTTGAACCAAGAGTTTGTTATATAAAGTCCTTTTTGAAACACCTCTTCAAGGAATATTTTGAATCTATTGTGCATGTATTGTGATGCAATATGCGTGTTCACTATAATGTTGTTAGTATTCCATTGATGGTATTGATTTGAATTGGTGGGAGCATGGCTAGGCATGAGAGCATACACATATTTCCATTTGGTGTTAGCGGCACTAAGGGTGAAGAAGAAGGTTGGTGTACCTTGTTGAGTGATCATATTAGTGATTTCATATATGCTTTTGTTCGAATGAGAATGTTCCCCATGAAGTGTAGAGATGAAGCGCATCA